>JACXGM010004210.1:0-38872 GCA_016801145.1 Umbra pygmaea | reverse complement strand
TGATTGTTAAACTCATCCTCTGATTGTTAAACTCATCCTCTGATTGTTAAACTCATCCTCTGATTGTTAAACTCATCCTCTCCTCCGATTGTTAAACTCATCCTCTGATTGTTAAACTCATCCTTTCCTCTGATTGTTAACCTCATCCTCTCCTCTGATTGTTAAACTCATCCTCTCCTCTGATTGTTAAATTCATCCTCTCCTCTGATTGTTAAACTCATCCTCTGATTGTTAAACTCATCCTCTGATTGTTAAACTCATCCTCTCCTCTGATTGTTAAATTCATCCTCTCCTCTGATTGTTAAACTCATCCTCTGATTGTTAAACTCATCCTCTCCTCTGATTGTTAAACTCATCCTCTCCTCTGATTGTTAAATTCATCCTCTCCTCTGATTGTTAAACTCATCCTCTGATTGTTAAACTCATCCTCTTATTGTTAAACTCATCCTCTCCTCTTATTGTTAAGCTGCTCCTGGTTCCAGATTCTATTTTTCTCCTTTTTTCTCCATCTGCTTCTTTATGCTCATAAAATTATCCGTATCTCCTGCAGTATATCTCTTCTTCCTTCAAGTCATCTTTTCTCTGTCAATCCGCCTTCTTTCTACCATCTCTGCCTCTTTTGCCCTCTAAACTAGGGAGGGCAATGAGGAGAAGGAGGTAAGCAGGCACAGCCATGCAAGGTTAATTGCATTAGCTAAAACAAGCATAGCTGCCTTGGACCAAGCCGCCTGCATAAAGAGGTCATACGAGTCAGGTGACCCCCACAAATCCACGGCGACCACCCGCTGTCACCGCTCAGCTGATTACCCAGGCTGCTGGCTGGCTGGGAGGCCCCTGTCTGGATGTCACCCATACCGACAGACAGCCTCCTGTATTAATAATAGCTAAAGGAATGTGTACCATGCTGGATCTTGATCTGCCACACTAACAGGCACATCAAGAAATGATGGATACAACCTCCAATACAACCCCCGCCACCAATCTGGGTGCAGCGTGATGGTTTCTCTGTTGCCTTAAGGCAAATGTGGGGGAATAACACATGCTGGAGGTGGTTTGGATTATGGCTCGTTGAGTTGATGCTATCTGCTCACTCGTGTCATTTTGTCGGAACAAGGCAACGAATACACTGAGCACTTTATTGTTTGTGATTGTGCAGTTTAAGTGGCAGAAGACTGCCGCAATGCCTTTAAAAAATATTTATTTGCCCTATTACTTGTGTTTTTCCGATGGAAGTTTATTGATCATTCTGATAGAATATTCCCTCAGACTGTTAGCATAGTGTTGTCTAGGTATATCATAGACTCAGATCTCTGAGCTGATGTGACTTATCCAGACACACCTGCTCTAATTGGTTTGGCTCAGCCACTGGGTCTGTTAATAACACCTGCAATAGATGCTTTGTCTGGCAAGCCCGGTGTACGGCTGATCTGGGCCTGGGCTTTTGGGAATAACAATGTACTGCTCTGAGGCAAGCTGGCCAGGTCAGCCAGGTGACCGTAGAAAGCCCACATTCAGCTCTTTCCCCTGGCCCAGGCTGGAGGCTGAGGGTCTTGTCCATTGTTGAGGGGTCAGAGTATAGCCGGCCAGACTGTTACAACAGCTGACAGCCATTCATCATGGCGGCGGTACAGAGAGGTCATGTGTATGCATGTTTATCTGGGTTAAAGGATGTTCAGGAAACTTCTAGTTCTTTGTTCTGATGTCATCGTTGCAGGAACATAATAAGAAAAGATGGAATTATGTGTGTGTATCGTACAATGCTATTTTTATCCTATTTATAAACATTTATCCACTAAAGTTTTCAATGTTTAATGTGTTAAACCTCTTTTTGTTATAAGCTACAGTGTAATAGCCGGTGATCAATATTCTTACTTTGAAGAATCTCTGCCTGTACCATCTCAATATGGTCTAATATGCCAATATGTTTGCCTTCAGAAAATACCTCAAATTTTAACTGTCACGGGAGATGCATTTGCTTAAGTGTAATTACTGTACATATTTTGTCTTGGATAGGGAAAGACCAACCTGCTGGCTATTAGTGAAAAATAAATAAGAAACGGCTATTTGTAAACATCTGGCAACATCCCTTGCTTGCACAATTAATGGCCATTTAATTGCCAATGATCATTTTTACTTAAGCAATATGAGATAAGCAGTTGCCCTGGAACAAACAGCTGTTAGAGGAATGTTACAGTAATGTTGCATAGACGTTCTGTGCCGTTAGGTAACCAATGTTTCCATGAGGTTCCTCAAATACACTCATAGGTACACACAACTGTTGCTACAAAATACTTACGTACAACAGGTGTATTCCTGCCACATCTCTGAGAAAACCCATACGAGTTCAAAATGGCAATGTCCATGTAGAAATATGAATGTTATCGGTGAGTAATTTGACTATTCAAATTACAATATCAGCCAGGTGTTCTTCAGTTTTTACACTTTAAACCAGTGGTTCCCAAATGTTTCCCTGGGACACTGATGTATCACCGGTTAGCGGTACGGCTGAATCAGCTCAACTGGATCAACCCGGCAAAGACTTGATTATTTGTTGACGTGCAGGGTATCGTGCCAGGTCTGGAGATCATCTAATTCATTGAGTGGACTGTGTTCCCCAGGAGAGACTGAGAACCACTGGTTTAAACTAATACTATGTTGTTGCCTTGTTTTACGACGTAAAAAATACCCATATTAGCGTTTCATTTTAAACTTCACGTGTATGTAGTATTGGTTACTTAATGTAATTAAAAATATCAGCAAAATGCCTGGGATGAGTGGTCATTATGGACAATGTGGGTTGGTTTTTGCTTTATTAGCCCCATCTTGTGATCGGGCTCATCAGGCAGCCACATAGGATTTACATCATGTAGTTCAGCGTTGTCATAAACCTTTAGTCTCCATCCTATTCCATTAAACCAGTCAGAGTCACTGGACAGGCCAACATGGGTACTTTATTTAATAACAGCCCTTGCTAGCTTGGTGGGGTGACCCTGTAGGTTGAGGTCACTGGAATATTTACAGGTTTGGTAGGGCAGAGGCTAGCAATGGCAGGTCAAAGGACATTGTTAAGAGGATGAAAATGGCTAATATGGGTCACAGGGTTTTATGTTGATACCTTCAACTTTTGCAGTAGAGGCACATCGGTCATGAGGTCATGAATGAGTTGTTCAGGTAGTCTGGTTTAGCCTATATCTATACTGTGTTTTCTGCCTGTAAAAGACAATGGCATGTATCAGAAAGATGAAAAATACATAATTTTGCACATCCTGATAGGTGAAGGACAAAGAAAAAACTCAAAAATAGAACAAAATGTCCTAATCTATGTTATGCCCACGGTAAATGTATTTTAAGGCACATGAAACAGCCAATATTTCAATGCGAATAGGACCTGACAGAAATTCTATTCAGATCGAAATGTTGTGTTTCTTAGTGCTTTAAAATTAATTGTTCATGTGGGCATGCTGGAATTGTTTTCTAGTGTGTACCACTGAAAACATTCAAACGGAACCATTACTTACTCTGGCAAAAGTCACCGTTATTGTGACAGGGGTTCAGCTTAGTTTTTTTGTTACTTTTACCAAATTTTCCCAGTGTGTCATGTCTAATTCATGCTGACCCTACCTTGTCGGCAACTCCAGATCTCCTTTAACCGGTGCAGGATGGTGAAAGGCGCTCACATGGATCCCCGAACCACATATTGCCAAGCCATCCGATTCTTTTCACACTGCTAGTTCAACACGGAAGCCTTTAGTCAGCTCATGCGTGGATGATAACCGTCGCCAACTTTACTTCAGCAATAGAACTTACAGGCACCTAAATTGCTCACAAGTAGTCGCTGGAGAGCAAGTTAGCAAGGTACACAGTCCGAGTTATCGATCCCTTCCCCCGGGCAGCACTGTGCAGATTTGTGCTTCCTATGGCTGGTGCTCCGGGCAAAGTCGGAGGGCTCAGTTTGTTTTGAGGCTGAGCTTCCTTTCTCACAACTTAAACCTACATTGATCCATTATGCAAACTACCAGACAGCAGTGAGATTATTGCGGCAGGAGGTACAAGAGGACCAGAATGAATTGCGATGAACTTCAGCTTTTAACTTCTAGAAGTGTTAGCAGAAGTGCAGAGACATTGTTTCCTCACTGTCTCAACGTAAAGGTGTCTCCTCATACAGAACACATTGTCCTGCCTTAATCTAATACAGAACATCACCAAGGTCCACGAGAACCCCGCCTTGAAGGCAAAGTCCAGTGTTTGTTCATGAAGCATCATATCGTAGCTCAGCAGACCGCCGACAAAACAAAGATACAGAAAACAAAATCAGATCCGCTTCTTCGGATGACGGTGCAGTGAAAGACAGCCTTCGCTGTGTGGTTGTCATTCACCCGAGTTGAGTTGAACGACGGGCCGCATTCTGGCCGAGGCGCACCCCGAGTGGAATGTGACGGACCTGGGGGAGGTGTCGGCCGCAGTAGAGTCATGTCTCATTGAGGGAATGAATGAAAGCCATTGTTGGAGCTGCCACTTTCCCTGTCAAATAAGTGTGTGTGTGTGTGTGTGGGGGGGGGGGTTGTTGACATGCTGCTGGCTGCTTGCTTATCGCAGCCCCCCAACAGTTGTCTAATCTACCGGTCGAGCGCATAGCTCGCTCCGTCAACACATTCCACCAGCCGGCCAGACAATGGAGCTGACACCCTGTTGTGTATTAGGGATTACTGTACAGTAGCCCCCCTACACCTCGCCGCACATACGGTTCTGACAAAGGACCTAATTGAATACCCATCCATAACTAATTTGGGTCTGCTCCACATTCGTACACACTCTTGCGCAAACACATACAGTGCATACGTGCACTTTGTCACACGCGCATACACAAACACGCGCGCATTTACAAAACAGATCTATTTTGAGGATAGTCACTCCATTCTGTTACATTTAAGGCGTCTTGTTGCTTCAACTCCTTAAGGCGAAACAGTAAACAGATTGCATGGAATAAATTCAATTAACAGTGTGTAACCCAAAATGTAATTAAACTGAGCCATCCTCCACGGAGTGGGAAGTAATGGTATTTTTTTACCCTTGATCTGTGGCCCTACGTTTCCCGTTTGTTTATCAAATTAATTTAGGCCCACATATGTGTAATGTCTGCGCTTAAATACACATAATCATCCATTTTAACTCCATATTACACTGGTGCTTATGAAAATTAATCCATGTTTATCAAGCGTAAGCAGAGTATGGCCTTAAATTATAAGACCAAAGACATTAAGGCCACTAAGTGTTTAGAAAAAGTATTATGTGCTTCTGCAATTATACATTTTGCATAATACATCCTTGGGTGACATTGTCCTTAGATTATGTGCATCTGTTCAGGTTTATTCTTACTTGCTCTGTTAAGTTATACAATACACTTTATGTAAAATGAGACCATGTGTTATCAAATAACATTTTATCAACAACAAAATATATTTACTGTATATTTAGCTAAAACATTTTGAACAGTGTATATTTATCACTATACTGTCTGTGTCATCTTTCGTTTTTGTAAATTAATATCTGTGGTCACTAGGCAAGAGATTTTTGTTGGTCGTGTCTTCTTTCAAGGACAAAATGTACATCAAATGTTTGAACTGTTAAATTTGACAGGCTACTGGTCTGTCTTTTCTCCATTAATGTGTGAATCAGCAGTTGAAACAACAATAACAAACAATCGTCCCTGACCCTGTTTCCGTAAAAAGCTAAGGGATGGGATTGGATGAATTTAATCCATGCCTAGATTTACAAACTGACCTATGGGTGCGAGGACTGACCATACATGATAGTTTATGCCATGTTTTGAGGGTGTAGCCTGTTTGGTTGCATGTATTTCATTTACGAACTGAAACTGATATTTTAGGTTATGATTTAAATACAAATTTACATATTGTGAGGTTCATTCCACAATTGAGTTAAACGAAACTAACAAAGCATTTATACGTTTTTTTGCTTCAAAAATCAATGATTTAATGTCATACATTTATAGCTTGAGACATTCTTGTAACAACTCCAGAATACACCTTTAAAGTGAACGTCTGCACTAGCCTTCCGGTGACAGCCCAGCTTCACCCTGTATTGATGTGTAGAACAAACATGGCTAGCTTGTTTACTTTCATCTAAGTAGTCCTTAACTGCTTAGACAGACGGCTGGGCATTGCGCTTTATGTATTTGTTTATTTTCAAGATACTAGGGGACGTTTATGGATAAGCAGCTGACACTCCCGCTCTGTCTCCTCGGAATTGAGCGAGGGAAGATAAAATGGAGTCTGTTAATCGGGTGGCAGTAAAGAGGGGAATAATGTTATTGACCTATGCTGGCAACAATGTGTTTCAATTATACTCGCACCACTATTTGTCAGAGAGGCAGAGCGATGTGGGGACACAGAGTTCAAGCCGGGGTTACATTCGTTCTCCATCATTGTGATGTGTCATTGGCTAGCACTTTAATTGAATTACCCAATTTATTCTTCAAGCAACAATGCTCCATCCAGACCTACCATATATAAAAAAGACAAGTTTGAAAGTTGCCATTTTGCATCCTTCATCTCTCGCTGGTGAAAAAGAAGAGACGGCTACACTGTATGGTCTCTCATACTCATCTGGTTGAGGCAGTTCTACACTTCGTTTATAACGTGAAGATTGTTGGTTGTATTTCCCCTGTACGTTTTTCAAACTTTCATTGAGGATTGCACATAATAATTTGTTGGATATTTTCATGCACTGGGAAATTTAAATTTAAGTGTATCACCCCAATTCACAATTCCCACTCACAATTTTTACAAAGTTAAAGTGAAGTCCTGTCTTTGTTTACAACTTGGGTCTTGAACAGATTTCCCTGAATGATTTTTTGTTTTTCCAAATTGCACTTGTGTGAGTGCGATTAATTCTAATCAAGTCCAATTTATTCTGGTTGAGCAGCTGGAAGAGGTCTGCGCGTTGACTGGTGTGCTTCATCTATGTGGAGTCTGAGCCGACGGAGGTGTCGATCACGGCTACCCCTCCAGGTGTTGAGGAGGCACTTGTGTCAACCAGAAGAAGGCCAGCATGCACTCTGGCCTTGTGCACCTGGGCATAAAAAACATGCCTGTCATTTCACCCTTTCAGAACTATGACATGTCTCTTCCACAAACAAAGTGTCGCCCAATCAACGGTGTCATTTTCGGACCCTCTCCGCAGCAGATTTGACTACGTGGAAAATAGTGTGTAAAACATGTACTCAACTATAAACATGTTATGTACACCCATTATGTTAATTGCATGCTTGCAGATGGCCCAGTGTTGATTGCGGCACCCGGATCAGGAAGACAGACAGGAATTTGAGCGGAGATGTCGCGTGATGCTCATTATTGTGCAACCTCTTCGAAATTTCTCCCGTCTCCGTCATCCATCTGTGCAGATGCATCAGTCTTTGGCATAACGCCGTGCGGAGAACACTAGGCAGACACCGATTTACCAGAGATACAAAACCCCATCCGCAAGCTTTAATTGTCAGTTCTTTTGTGGAGGAAAAGAAAGGGTGTGTTCTGATCTAATTTGCATAATTAGTCATCAAAATGTGAAGTTGACTGGCAGATGGGGGTGGGTGCCAGGGCAGACAGGGGTATCAACATCGGGTAGAAACATCTGTTGAAGTTGTGGCATTGTTCTCAAAAAATAAAATCATATTGTTGGGACCAAAGTCCAGAGAGGCCTTATTCCTGCAGATGAAACTTCATCCTGTCAGGCTTTCTGTTCTCATCTGATTAGAAACAAGTTGATGGGTGAAAAGCTGGACAGCAATGGATCCATAACATTGGGCTACTTATCAGCTCAGCTCTTTCGAAGTAGTGAAGGGCAAAAAAAGCCTAACATCTAGAGGTAGTTGTACAAAACCTCCTCCTATAGTTTGACAGACTGAAGTGCAGTCTCTTATGTCTTGCCTTTCACTGCTCATTGGTTCCCCCTGTGACAGAATCAACCATGTTGGGAAATGGATAGCTGCTAGCATACTGGTCCACTCCAGGGCACATCCAAACCACTTGAAATGCCAGTCCTCCATGGAAAGTGTGACATTCACGGCATGCCAGGATCCTCCACAGTGCATCGAGGAAACCCTTCAGCATGTGTGTCTGGATACTCTGTCCTGGCCGCTTCATCGGCCCCTGTTTAATTGCACTTTGCACATCCCGAGGAGATCCTGGCTAACGTTGTGCCTCTAACGAGGAGCCTAAGACTTCACGTCAGCTGAACCCGAAACGGAAATGTTGCCGCGAGTCCTGCGACCTTTTTCTTGGGCGTGGCGACACGGCTTAGTTTGTTTGATTAATTATTTGGTTAATCATCGTACTGTCGGGGCCATGCTGTAAATGTCACCCGCAGACACACAGTGAGAGCAAGCCCCCTGCCAAGCCCCCTGTCCCTTATCTCAGACCCCCACTAACCCCCCACGTCAGAAGACCCACCAGCCTCCCTTTTTAGATTGGAGTTCAAGGATGCACATAATTAGAGAACAGTACATTGCTCAAAAAGCCCAAGGTCAGAACGTGCTTTGATACGCACCAAATCTCTGATACTGGTAACATAAGTCTGTCTGTCTGTCTGTGCATAGTGTGACATGAATACTACAGCTGCAGTTAGTAGTAGAGTTACAGGCTATCACTGTTATTTTTGAGTGTCCACGGCACACCTTTTACACTAGTTAGTGTTCAAAAATATAAGCAACTTCAACATATCATTTTTACAGTGCAGCCCTGAACGCCGTAGTTCGTGTCGAGCCACGGTCTCATTTAGCTCCGTCCATCGTGCTCCATTAACGCATGCCCACTCACCGTGACTGCAGGGCACGCTTCATGACATCACAAGGCCCGGATGCTGAGCGGCGGTGTCATTCCATTACCTGCTGAAATGGATGCCTGGATCTCCTCCTTGATTAGCTTTGTCTCCAATAACAATGATAGCCGCGCGCCGCGCTAATTGAGCCGGGCTCGCCCCCTCTCCATGCGAAACTGCTTCCTCACTCCGTCTGTCCTTTTAATAATTACATTATCATTTTACGCCTGCCGTTCCTTCAGAGGGGCCAGTGCTTGTATTGAAGTGAAAGCTCATTATTGGGTCTGAATTATGTGCCGTTTATTGATCCCCGTGGTGGATTATGGGCCTCTAAGTTGGTCTAGACAGAATAGTTAGCCAGATGACAGCAAGGCAACATAGTGGTCTCCGGGGAAGGATCCCTGGGCTCAGTTAGCAATTAATGCCTGCCAGGTAATGGAATTTAAGTTTACACTAAATCCACCAATGCGTTGACATTTCAAGTGCCTTATAAAAAAACATTAGCCTAATGAGACGGTCGGAGCGGGGGAGGCATTCATTTTCTCGTCCTCCCTCCGCACCCCCCCTTCACTTACTTCTTCATAAAAAGTGCTCCTGTGCTTTGCTCTCTCATTACCCACACCGATACTCTCCAATCATTCCGACTTAAAGAAAACAATTACCCAAGATTCTCTGAGAGATGATGGGGCGATAGAGCGGCGGAGATGCTGTCGTTGTATTTTTGTTGCCCTGATTGGAGGACTCTGCTTTTGATTGATGGGTATTAGCAGGTTCCATATCCCCACAGACAGACAGGGCTAATCTCCATCCTGGGATTGGAGGGCGTTGCGTGATGAAGCGGCCAATGAGTGGGGGAAAGGCCAAAGTGCTGAGTAAGAAGCCAAGCCGCCCATTCATCTCTGTGCAGCCGTTGGTCGGTTTCAAAGCTATCCATCTTTATCGTGATGAACACGCCGCACTGCTAACTGCACTGCCCACGCGCCACCGCGGCCAACGGCACCGTGTCCTTGACTGGACTCCCGGAGTTCGGGTGTAGGTTGGAGTGAATGGTGTTTGAGGGGATTGCTGATGTACAAAAGTGGATTTACCCCCTCAAACTCCCCTCCCTGCAAACACACACACACAAACACACACTTTCGAAAAGTGAGAACCATGTGTGCCTGTGCCCATGCAGACGTCTCCGTCCAAGGACTGTGGTCGGGGGGCAGGCTGCCAGATGCATGCCTCCACTTAAAGGACGGTCCTAATGAAAAGTGTGGAATAGTCGAACAACGTCTGCTGCACCTGCTCTCTCTGGGAGGGTGTCTGAGCGCCAGGAACTTCATTTCCCCATAATGAGGCACCTCTCCTCCTCAAAGACATTCTGTGCTTTGTGTGCGTGTGCGTGTGTGTGTGTGTGTGTGTGTGTGTGTGTGTGCGTGCGTGCGTGCGTGCGTGTGCGTATGTGTGTGTGCGTGTGTGTGTGTCCTTGGCATATATGTTGTGGTGATGTCAGTAAATACATAACAGCAGGAGGAGCGGGCCGGGCTGTTGTGATGTACACAGGCCGGGGAGACGAGAAGCATCTGATTAGAGTTGTTTTACTGCCTCTCTGCTGGCCATCTAGAAGAAGGTCTAGCCCTGACCCTGCGTAGCAGAACCCTTATACATCTAATGATCGCTGAGTGCCTTAATGATACAACCTGGTCTCCCTCCATCTTGGTCTTTATCCTTCTATTTCTCTGTCGCTCTCTCTTTCACTTGCTCTCTCTGTCGCTCGCTTTCTCCCGGATCAAACACGCACGCAGACGCACACACACACACGCACGCACGCACGCACGCACGCACGCACGCACACACACACACACACACACACACACACACACACACACACACACAGTGTCTAAAATACCCAGTCAGCAGTTCAGCTGGGAGTCTAGTAAATGAGCTGTCCGACCTATTGAAACAGTGAGCCGAGTGGTCTGCGCCGGTCTGTGACAGAAGGATGGAAGGGAAATTACTTGTTCGGACAAAGAAACATGAGAATGTCCTTTCACTACAAATGTACCAATTTACATTCAGACGTTGGGAGATTACATCCATTTCTTTCTTCTTTTTTTTCATCCTCCACCACGGGTATATCTGCCCACATTATCATCCATAGATTACACCACTAAGTGCTTTTAGGAAGAAAAAAATAATACATTATTTTGATTGATACATTGCGTTTCTCCCTTAGTCATTCTTTTGGATTGAATACTATCTTGCCCTAATTAGTTTAATGGTACCAGTACATTTGGCCTGAGTGGAACGCAAATAAAATGGTATAACTGATCAATGCACCATCGTACCACTTCATTTATTGGGTACGATTTTTGGTTACAGAACTGCCATTTCTTGCTGAGCTTGACAGCTGTCATTCCAGAAATAATATAAAATACTGAAGAACACAGTAGCAGCAAATGTCACAATTCTCAACTATGAATACTATAGCAGTACCTGGCTAGGGGGAGTAATTTATTGAGTACTTTGTTGAATGAACAAAAGCAGTCATGTTGTCTTTTTTAAATGAAGTGAGTGTTCCAATTTCTTATAGTCTGCCTTTATGGATAGCTAAGATATTAGAATTTTGGGTTAAAACATTTTTGCTGCTATTTTTGAGACCACCTCATAATAATTCTGTCTCAACAAAACCCTTCCCCACTCAGCATGGCCTACTGTAAACATATAACTTTCTGTTGTAACTCACACTTTTAAAGCAGCTTTTTTAATCTGAGATGCAATATGAAATGCAATTTAAAAGTAGCTCTGTATTTATCTGTTTGAGCTTAAGTGATTCAGTTCAACTTCTAATTGGCTCTCATGGCTCCTCTGAGTCTTGTTCATCTGTTTTTACTTCTTTAGCCGGATTGGCCCGAGGTAATTAAGATTCCATTCTGGGTTGAATTGGACTAGTAGGACGCGCAGGGTTATCACTTCTTTGACTGGGCCAATGGAACACCTAGAGTGACCCCTGAGCTCTCTGATTGGCTCTCTAGGATCTTGTTGTGTGGTCCCTCTCTTCAAACCACTGTTCGGGGGCAGGACGGTGTCGGTGGAGGAGGCCAGGGCCGGGTGGGCTTCTGTCCTTGGATGAGTGAGTGTGGATAAGAACTTGTTTGAATTCATAATTGTGCTCTTGTGAAGGGGAGGATTTGTAAAGCAAGGCAGGGCTCATTGTGTGTCGGTGCAAGTCCAGTGGAGGGGTGCGAGGCGCTCAAAGCTAATGTAATCTAAGCTATTAGAGAGGGTTAATTAGCAGCTGAACTGGAGCCCGAAGAGGCAGTAAGGGAGGCAGAGAGAGAGGCCAGAGAGAGAAAGGTCTTCAGGGAGTCATTAAAGCCAGCTTGTTGCGATACAGCCACACAGTCAATGGGCCTTCTCCGAGGAAGAAAAAAGGAGAGAGGTTCACACATTCAACAATGTCTTGAGCTGTGCTTGTGTTCGCCTGTCTGGAAATAAAATATGCATTAAATGGATCTAAGTAAAAGGCTTTTATTTGGCGCTGCCATGCAAATCATGGAGGGTGGGGGACAGTGTTTGAGTGAAGATGCGGGGAGATTTACTGTAATTTTTTGTTGTAAAATTTGTCATACATGAACATCTCCTCACCTATTCAAGCATCGATGTGAAAAATGCAGAGTGGGTAGTTCTAATGTGATGTTTTTAATCCTTTTTGCTTTTAGAATAATCGTCGGTTGGTGTTTCGGGTAATGTCGGGGAATGTCTCGTCAAAGACGTAACAGAAGTGATTATAATGCACTCTAGCCCATATGATTGACTTCTCCGGTATGTGTGCTTTCATCCAAGCAATGTAATCAGATAATGAATTTACCTGAGGAAACTGCAGTATCTCGCCAATCAATGACAATTATAATTAATAATATAACAATATTCCACATTTAGAAGTCACTTTTATCCTAAGCACTGCCTTAACTGATTAAGTTCAGGGGGAAATCGACAGCGGTAGTGTGGCCTTTGATTACGTTTTGTACCTCTGCAACACCATGTCCAATTTTCGGAGTCTCTTTATTGAACACCATCATCTAGACTGGATTAAGATAGCCTTGTATTCACACTGTAAAAATAATCCTACGCTGTATGAATCCTATTAGGCCTGTATCTTCTCTAATCTTAGATCTAAGAAATATTACTGCTCGGACCTACCGAGGTACTTGCTTTGATTGATGCTTCTCCCCAGGCTTCTGAGGTACATTCAGCCGCAGTGTTCCAGCAGGTGTGTCTGAGGTAGTCCATTGTTCCTGGTGTCTGAGGTGAACCTTATCGCCTGCCTATCTCTAGTCGCGCAGGGCCCACTGAGAAAGCAGTGTGATAAGGTCAACTTGTGTTTGAAACATTTACATTTTCCAGGGCAGAACTTTCAACCATAAAATAACGCTGTATCTATCCTAGAAATTCCATCACACGAATGCAGTGTCGACTAATGTTTTCCCACCAAATGCACTCAGTTAAAGAATGCCCTGAGAGCCTAGAGTGGAAGTATTTATGGCTCACTGATAGTGTTTTATGCCTTTTTTTAAACTGCCAATTTCTTGTTGCCATCTGCATTATGAATCTAATGTGTTTGGATGTGGCCCATGTGAGGACTAACTACAGCATCCAGACAGTGTGTTGGTCCAGTCTTTTTGGAGGCCTGGGGTATTCATCACCATCGCCTCTGGTCCTTTACTCTCTGTCTCTGTCTGCTGACTGATTTCCACAGCGTTTCACAGGCAAATCTCACTTAAAGGTGGCTAGTTAGTCCCTGTTCCCATGGCATTTTAATGCAGATTAATTACTTTACTCAGCCCGAGTAATCTATTTTTTTGTTTTCTTCCTAGTTGTTTTTACGGTAGCTTTCTTTCTGACCTTGGGGTGACGAGAGAGAAAAAACGGCCAACACTCCACACAAGACGAATTCCCTCCATTTACTAGCAGACGGAGGTGTTTCTCCTGCATCATCAGATCAATGAAAAGTAAATAGCCCACACTTCTTGTTTCCCTGTGCAGTATTGATCTTTCCTCAGCGCTCGCTTCCCTTTCCCCACAGCGTCTCATGTCTTTCAACCCCTGGGAGTGCCACTGATTGCCATAGATTGGACAAGCTAACAAGCGCATGATGAGGAACTGGGCTTTCTTTTTCTTCTCTTGTTCTTTCATTTTTTCTTTTCTTGTAGTGGCACTGGCACACACACACAAAATCACACAGATGTACACAGACCTAAGCGTCAGATCCACACAGTTCTACTCCCATAAAAGGATTATACTGTTTATATTTTTACGTTTTTGCTCTTGGTCTACCATGAGAAGACCTGTTTCAATGGAGATGTAGGGCGCCAAACTGATGGAATACCAACTCCACTCCAGCTGGCACCACGTTTGTTCCGGAACCTTCTGTCTCTGAGAATTTATATCTGGTGGCCTGCAGAGAAGGACATGCACTGTCAGTGCTGGGAGACAGCAGTGTCTACATGTAGGTGAGTTGAACGTCGACACTTTGTGCAGTTCACTGAAGTGAAAACGAGATGCAAAGATCAGCCTGGCTCCTCCCAGTGCCCTCGTATTAGAGCAGAGTCAGATTAAAGGGACCAGATCGAAGTGCTGTGCATCGGTGTGGGGTGTGTTTATGAGAAATCATTGGGGTATTTAAACTTGGTTGTGCGGTCGCGTGCGTGCCTGCGCGTTCTGCTCTGCATTCGGTGTTGTAATAAATCTTGTTGAGAACCACTAAGAGGTCGGCTGTTGTCGAGTGGCTGGAGATCAATATCAAGTGTGTTTATTGAATCCGATAACTCTGTTCCTAAACCCCAGGAATGAAGCAGCTGAAATAAGTGATCAGTTGTGTTTTTAAGGCTCATTACCGGCCATGCAGGTTCGTGCATATGGGCCATGTCGAATTGTTAACTTTAGACTGTTACTACTGTAGCATAGACAGGATGTATTCTTTGTTACCCATATTGTATAAACAGTCTATACATGCATACAAACTAAGAGTAATTTCATTTACTCCTTAATTCTTTGACATCATCCATAATAATGATGTTAGGTTCAGACAGGCTAGGGAATTACATCAACTGTCCTTGACTCTACAGTATGTCCATTGTTTATGTTCTAAAACCCATACTTAGCATTGTAGTTCTTTTTAGAGGTTTCTTACACATTATTTTAAACCTGGTGGTTTTTCAAACCCTGGTTGTTGATTGGCTGAACACTTCTAATTGACAGGGTATACCACAAGTCAGACAAAGTCCTTGGTTTTACTGTTGTATCTATGGTGATAAGCAGTGCGTAAGGTCTGGTTGTTTGTTGTGTCCAAGAAGAATGTTTAGCCAGAGAATAATGGTGTACAGTATACTTTCATTGTTAAAAATGTCTGTAGTATACTTTGTAAACAACAGAGCTGTCTGAAGAGGAATGATAGATAGGGTAGAGAAAGTGAAAACCAGTAACATGTTGTTTTCCTAAGCTTACACCTAGTAACATCAGATTGACATGTGTACAAGAGATGTTGCTGGAACGGTTATGCAATGCAATTCTTTTTGGCCATCGCCATGGTTGCAATGAATCACTGCTCTAACCTCTTCATAAGCAAACAGCATTAGCACACAAGCTTTGTCGAAGTATATTACATATATTTAGCAAAGATTTCTAAGAAAACAAAAGTGGAATATTATTGAAATTAAAGCTGGAATTTAACTTCAGATAAATATTGTTCTTTCTGAGGGCCAATTGGATTTAACCTCTGTTCATCATGAATAGATAACATGGCTCAGGTACATAATTGTTCTTGTTGGTCAATAACAAACAACTGGTATAGACATATGAAGTATGCCTATTGCTAGTCCGTTGATAACAACAAACTGAGTGACAGTTAGACCTGTTCATTCTGCCAGGAGCTGAGGATGACTGTTTCTATTCGTTGGATGATTGAAGCGAAGGAAAAGCTAGAAAAAAGCCTACAGGTATTATTCTGCTTTGTGTAGCGTATTACAATTTTTTTTTTAAAGGCTACCTTATTATATTAAAATATATCTGGACACTGATAAGGGTCTGTGTATGAGTTGTAGCAGACACATATTCTATGATTCACCAACTCTCCAGGCCTGTCTGACAAAAAAATGTAAACTCAACTGTTATGTAAATTATTATGTAAAATGGGTCGCATTTTCCAGATCTCCAATACTTGTAGTCCAACAACGCTCTTTTCTTGCAGTCAGACACACAGCTGCCCATCACTGCATTGACAAAACACGTGTGCAATTTGTTTTGAGAAGGGATCGGCAGCTACTGCAACTTCAGCATTTTCCCTCATTAATCTGCTGGTCGGCTGTGTATATTAGGAAAGAGACTCACCACAAAATTGCAGGAAACGTGCCTGCCTTTAATTCAGTCTGTTTGCATGTGATACTGTATGGTAGGGGTCTCTGGGATGGATGACAGTTATAACTAGCCCTATTAGCTAATCCTTAAGGATGCTCTCACCACTGATTTCAGAACCATTAGTTTTCTATTACAGAGTGCTAAATAGTGCCCCTGTGCACTCGTTCACCTGCCTTATTAAGTCACACACCAATTGTGGACCTTCCTTGGCGGTGTTGTGGAGGTTAGCGGGCCGCTTTGGGACCTAATTTATTATTTGCAGATATTGATCTGGCGGCGAGGTTCATGCGAGGCACGGCCGTGTTGACTTAGGTCTGGGCCTGTGGCGGTTAACCCTTTCAACAGTACCAAGACTCGGTGAAGGAGAGATACGCTCACTTCAGGTGGTGTACAGAGGTCTTACTGTTCATATTGCTTTGTTTACTTATTGAAAAATGTGTATAAGGTTTGAGATTTGATGTTGTGTAGATATACAGCGTGAGAGATGGTCCACACACACACACACACACACACACACACACACACACACACACACACACACACACACACACGTGCACATACACACACACCTCCTTCCCTGATGCTCCGCCTGCTCTGTCCAAGGGAAATAAAATCACAGTTAAAGGAAGGAAAACAAATATAGAAGGTCAGACATAACATTCATCATGTGGTCCGTGTGTGGGGAGAAAATAACACGGTGATAGTAATGGGTGAGGCAGTGAAAGCAACACATCATGTCCTCTTTATGTTCACCGGCTGAAAAGGTGTTTCTCTGGACTGGCCCTCCAACATTTGTCTTCATTTTTATAGCACTTCTGGTTACTACTAAGGTATTACTTCTTTGTCTGATCAAAATGTAATTGTACAACGTGATCACTGCCTATGAAGTCAGTAGGACTAAAATAGCACCAGAGAATGTAGGCTAATTGTGTTTGACAAGTGTCTTTTTTATTTTTATTTGGTTTGATATCCATTTTACGAGGGTGGGATGTGTTTTATTGCAGGCACACAGTTGTTCAGCGCAACATCACCATTACATGTCTGTGGCACAGCTGTTCCCGTTGGTTGGAATCTGGTTTTAGAGCTGTTGCTTTACAGAATGGAAACAGCTGTGTAATAATATCATCAGTACAGTGTACAACTTGCTTAATTAAATAAACCTCTCATTCCACACCTTCCAACCATCATTACGATGATGCTTTTTACCAGTCGTGTAACTTTTATTTGTACTTTTACAAATTCAACATGACAAATAGATTCGCATCTTCGCATATTCAAAAAAGTCCCAGTCCTCTTCAAGACCATTCCCCATTAGCGTCCTAAATCGCTATGACAACGCTAAGGGAATCCATGTTTTTATAATTCAGTCCTCGTTCGTTACACAACGAGTGAAGGCCTGACGAACTGGGCTGTATCTGCCAGGAGAAAGGCGGACAGACCCTTAACAGATTAGAAAGACAGATGTATTGGTGGGGGGAGTCTTTAAGGGGACGGCTTAGCACCAAGGCCACAGACTCACTACATCCACACCCCAGTGTCCAGGGACCAATAAGCACCTCCTCTCAGGACCACTCCAAGCCAGGCTGTAGTCGGCCTCTGCCAGGACTAGCTCTGGACTAATTGCCGTTTAATGTGTTCTCTGGGCATAGTGTGGTTAAGCTGCGGTGAGGGTAGGGTGGGGGGCAAATGGAGCACTGCAGATGGATTGAAGTGGATCTAGACGAGTAGTAAAGGAGTTTAGTTAATACTCATACGATGAAGGGTATTCGGCCTAAGCGTTGAGCATGTTGTTTTACACTGTTTACTGTCTAAGAACATTACTGTATTAAGTGTATTTATGTTACAGAACATACCATTCCTTATCTCTTTTACAAACAATCTTTACAAAAGACCAGCTGAGCACGACCACGTTAGAATGTTAAACGCAGGCGCTAAAAGTACTTTGACCCAAGCCCAGCTCATCCATGCTTCTTCAATAGAGATTCCAGTGACTAAAAGACGATGAGTTTGGCCCCGTCACTGAAGATGAGTTTTCCATGTGAAGGCTCTGCACGAGTTGAGAGAGAAGACCAGGATGAAGTGCAGACACGGCAGGGGAAACGTTCCACTGGCTCTCCACTGGCGTTACGAAGGAGCGGGTGCTGCGCCTAGAGGAGGGCGTGGACGGGGACGTGGGAGGAAGCCACAAGCTCCTTTTGTCTCCTTCTGCCACTTCCGAAAATCAGTTGTCTGCCCCCGAGCCAGAGATCGAAACATGTGGAGACGCTCCGCACCACTTTCTCCATACCGGACTGAAGGGAAGAGCAGGGGGAGGGAGAACATACAGTGGGCAGACTTACAGTAAGCGTTAGCCCTGGTCTCTCTTTGGTTATTATATTTCCCACAATGCAAAGCATGAGCCCAGTGCTGATGTAGCCTGCCTATTAGAGACACAAATGGACATTGTTCAGTGAGTTCCTCATGTTATATCTACACGTCTTTCTCTGTTGTCATAATCTGTTATGAGATTTCTGGGTTTTCTGACCTTTCTTTAGGTTGGGGAGCAGGCTTCCTTCTGTCAGTTCAGGCTTGTTTGTGCAAATTTGCGTTTGGCGTGGTTTTCTCAAAACCACATTAATTTACACATGCTGTATCATGCAGTTTCTCATAAAATATCTAATTAATTACAGAAGCTCGGAGCATGCGACATTCACAAATTAATATATATTTCTGAAATGAATAATTCCAAGGCAGTGCAGTTGCGAATAAGAGTAGTCTGCTTTCCTAGCTTTTATTTTTTCTGTAACCAAGCCAATCAGCTTAACAGCAAATGCCTGTACAGCGCTAGCATCCATGGAAACGTCTCGTTTTAACTTCATGGTACCTCGGAGATGGAAAACAAATCAGGATGTGTTACTGAATTTGACAGCAGATGCGTGGAAATGCCATGACAACTAGTTGGGTGTGTTGAATGCCAGCATTTTGCATTAAGTTACGCTACTGCTAATTGGACAGTACCTGGCTCTACATCACTGGGGGCTCCCAGGCTGGTTCTGGCTTGGACGCCAACTGCTCACTGGTGTTTCTGTCTGATTAGCCCAAAAAAAGGCAAACCAAGCTCTACACAGCGAAGAAGGAAAAACCCGACTCCAAACAAGCCCTTGGCCTGTTGGCGCCGTGTTTGCCTTAGATTCTTTTTTTTTATGATGTCCCTGAAATCGATTTTGAGCCATGATTGCATAGTGGAGGTAATCAAAGATTTGGAATAATTGTTGCAGTATGACTCTCCAACATGGAATTTCAGTGATAGTTACAGTCTTCAACCCTCCCCGTAGAATATTAACACAGAAAGCTATGACTTCACATCATGCCTTTTAAATGGATTCCAGTTGTTACCATGACACAATTTGTTCGGAGGAAAAGCCTGATGAACACACATTACTGCCTAAATGTGATGATAATAGAAGACGCCAGGATGGCTCAGTTCAAAGTTTGCCATATCAGGCGTATTGCCATTTGAAAATTGTTTCAGGGGGTTAATTATTAAACTATAAGATTTTCCCTTCCATATTGTGAAACAAAAGGGTATAAATCAATCTTTGTATTCTAATTCTGTAACCTCGTCCTGCAGTATTGACTCTGTGGTGGCTGTAAAAAGTCAAATCCTCTAAATGTCTTCCGCCCAGATGAATAGAATTTGCTGGCTGGTCGACTTGTCTGCTCACAACAACTAGACTCATATTTAACCTCTACTGATGTCGCATCTTCAGGAAGCTCTTTGTGCTGTAATGCATGGCTGGCTTTTGTAACGAAGACATCATCCCCGAGCCAGCCCCTTTGTGGCGCGGTGAAATATGGTCTTTCGTTTAACACCGTAATGCATTACAGTGTTTGCGAGGTGAGAACGAGATTGATTAGGGACCGGCACCAGATTAATAACACACACAGGCCAGTTATGACACCCATTGTTTCACAGATGCCCTGTAGAAGTGGGCTTCCCAAAATGCATCATTGTGTAAAATATTGACCCGCAGCGTTTCATTACTCTCCGCTCACAGACAGACGCTGCTAAACAGTAATAAACTGCTTCCCTTCTCTAAGGAGAATATTGCCACAGAGAAAAAACTAGGCCTTGTCACAGCGGCCCCAAAAACCCTGTCATGTACGCAGCGTAGTGTAGAATGTGACAGGGCCTGAGCTCATGCTTTATAAAGCACCCGTCTGCCCGACAGCCGTGAGGAATTGGCCCCTGACAGCAGACACAGAGAAATGAGGGCATGGTGGCTGGGTGGGGGGGCCAGCGCAGCCAGTGACCTTGAGAGGGGAGGAGCCGCGTGACCCCTCACAACTTCACGTGAGCCCCAGACCCGGCCTCAGTCAGACAGTGGCGCTGAGAGTGACGGGAATACCGGCTAGGTCGGGCAGACGGGGAAGATAACAAAGTGTGCTTGTCAAATGTAAAAAAAACTTGTCCACCTCCCTGTAACCGTACGGTGAAGATGTCGAAGCAGTCCAGGCACGGTGACCTCAGACTGCACCCAGTACCTTATAATAACGACTGTACTAATTGTTACAGGTTCAGGCCACCTGCAGTTAGTTTGTGTGGCTGAAAGTAGCAAGGAGTAAAGAGTCCCAAAACTCTAGAGTGGCAACCACTATTTGTGAAATAGCATTTACTCACCCGTTCATATAGTTAATTATCATTTACTCACTTAATACTTAGTTCCCAGAGCTTTTATTTTATTTAACCTTTATTTAATCAGGTAAGCACGTTGAGGACAGTTTTTCATTTGAAGCTGCAATAGTCTAGATTTAAATTCTAATCGCACAAACCACTTTGCCAAAAATATTTTTTTTCTATATTAGCTACTACATTAGCTAACCCCTCTGTCTGTTTTAGAAATAGGAAGACTCATCAAAAACAAAGCAGACTCTTGGAAAACGATTGGTCAAAACTGTAAGGAAAATAGTTCCTGATATTTCAGTCAGGTGTCTAGCTATTTGTCTAGCGCTACAGTCAGTCAGTAGCTAGCTCAATCAATGCAAGAGCTCTGGGTATGTAGCTAGCTACAGTACTAAAAAGTAACTGTAAAACTAGCAAAATGTAGCTCAAATATATAGCCTAACTATGAAAGCTAATATTTTTTTTAATAAGAGAATGAAAGAAGTGCAGTGAAAGACAAACACACTGTAATCACTCATTCATACCTATATAATTTACAAAGAATGGGCCCTGCTTCACAAAGAATAATGAGACAAACAGATTAAAATCAAAGTTGTGCTGAGGCAGGCTGCAATACAGGAAGACACACAGAGAGGAGAGAGGTTAGTGCTTTGGATGTGCAAATAATGTATTTTGTTAATAATATATGGCTTCATATTGTTGTCTAAGCCAATAAAGTAAGGTACTAACTTTTAACTCTTGATTTAGAAATTATACTATTATAATAATACCTAAGATGAGCTGATAATTAAATCAAGTGTGCTAGTTTAGAATTACAACAAAAACATGATCGTTTTGGTTGTTTTTTGATGGTAATGGTTTCATTTGATAATTATTCAAATGCATGAATTGTTAGTTTCACATAACTTACTGTATAACCACACAAATGTAGGTCAGCATTTTGCTATATTATAGTTTAAAAATGTGTTCTGGTTGATATTGGTGATTGTTCATTTTAACATAATAGTTGACCCACATTTTTGTTACCACTACAGCACTGATGGCAATTAAACAAACATGGAACCAAGAGTGGCTCTGTGGCATTCACAAACACACAAATGACAGGAAACGCATGTAAAGAGATTACACGACTCACATCCTTACACTCTCTTTGGCCCCGCCCCCTGCCTGGTGAGCCTGAAATGGAGGGAAATCACATCCTCACGTTGGGTAATGGGTCAATACATGCTGGAGGCTCTTTAAAGGAACATGTTTTAATAAAGGCCTACATAGTACAGAAGACACCAATTACCCTTGTCTGAATGTATGGTAGAGCCTGTTCTATGTGCACACTGTATTGAAATGAACAGCAGTTTTTCATAGTAATGTTACTAGGGCAGAGATGATGCTAGCATGTTATAGGCTCTGTATTCATGAGGGTGGTAAGGTAGCACTCACTATAGGCCCTGCATCACCATGGTTACCCACATCTGTTTGGATGATCAATGCAAGGACAGCTTCTACATGTGAATGCTCTGATCTTTGAAGGCATGCCCATCCCACAAACTGGACTGGTTCATCTCTGGATGGGAGACCAATGCTGCTGGAAGTATTGTTGGAGGGCCAGTAGGGGGCACTCTTCCCTCTGGTGTAAACGTCATTCCCAATGCCCCAGGGCAGTGATGGGGACATCTGCCCTGCATAGGGTGCCGTCTTTCAGATGGAACGTTAAACGGGTGTTCTGACTCTCTGTGGTCACTAAAGATCCCATGGTACTATTTGTAAGAGTAGGGGTGTTAACCCTGGTGTCGTGGACAAATTTCCAATCTGGCCTTAATATCATCATGGCAACCTAATCATCCCAAGCTTTCAATTGGCTCATTCATCCTCTTCCCTTCCCCCACTTCTGCCCAGTTCATTGCTGTAAATGAGAAGATGTTCTCAGATAACTTTTCTGGTAAAATAAAGGTAAAACTAAAGTAAACAAACACATAACTAAAGAAATCCATTGCTGAAAGCTGTAATCTTTTCCAACTAAATATATTAGGTTTTGCTCTGTTGGCTAGAAAACAATAACACATAGACAGTTAAAAATGTCATGCTTATTTTGATCAATGTGTAGAAATGAAATAAAAATGATGTTTGGTTAATTAAATAAAATGGAATTAAATTCTTCCATGGCTAGACAAAAGTATGACAATCACTGTTTGTTTTAGGTAATTCTGAGTTAACCAAGCTGTCATTAATCTCACACGGTTATCAACTCCAGAATGTAAATGTCAAAAGGATGCAAACAACACAACAAAGTGAGTGCTAATGGCATCCCTTATTTAGAACGCAAGTCTATTCCAATTAGTCAAATAGCAAAACGTTTGATGTTATCTAAAATTAGCTTTCATGTAAGATTTTCAGTCTTATTTTTTTCTTTGCTGGAGGCCATACTTTGTTCCCCTTTATTTAATTTACCGGCAACCTGTTTTATTTATTTTTCTGGTTACAGAAATTGCTTTTTGACCTTGATGGCTATAAAGCATAAGAGAATAGAAAGGACATTGCGATACAGAGGTCTGTAGGCTGACTCCAAACAGTGCTTCATCCACAGCTACCCCATTAACTGCACATTATTTACAACGGTCACATTTATGTTCTCGCTCTCTCTCGTTCGCTCTTCTTTTCATTATCCTAAGAGGCCATAGGACAGCATTTTGCTGTGAAACTTACCAACCTTCACCTAAGTGCATACACACACACACACACACACACACACACACACACACACACACACACAAACACACACACACGCTCGTTTTACAGTATTATTATGCCATTTATTTTCACACTACCCTCATTTGGTTTTAGCAAAAGGACAGCGTTTATTTCAGTGTATTTCTTTTGTCCTCTTACATTTTCTACTTTAGAAATTAACCCCTCAAAAAGCATAATCAGATTATTGTTAATGAATGTGCTTGATAACTTCGACGGCTGACAGTCACACATTTCTTCGGACCATATCAACAGTGGACTACTGACTTTTGATTTAAAAATAGATCTATTAGCTTCATTGATTTATAGGGGAGGAAAGCTGGCAGCAAAAGCTCTGTGCGTCTCTGTTCTTCTCTACCCTTCCATCCTTTTTCCTGTTCTCTCCATCTTCTCACAGCCATATCACTTTGACGCCTGTAAAATGTGGAAGTAATGATGTCTATAGAGAATGAATGGCTGAATGGGCCGGCGATGGGCTGTAGTGCGTTGTTCACCTTGAGGTCACTCATTCAATTCAAGAGAGCCTAGGCAGTGATCAGAAATCATTTCCGTTTAATGGCGGTGAGGGAGATGACGAACCAGGCGCAGCAATGTGTTGCTCAGCCGCAAGCTCTGGGATCTGTCACTAACCACCGAATAAACCGTTTTCAGCCCAACTGCCGGAATAGCAGAGACTGGCAGGGAATGTGTGTGTGTGTGCCTAAATGTACCTGCTTGTATTAATGTGGATATGTAACTTGTAAGCGTGCGCACACTAGAAGCACATGCGCCATTTCACTTACCTTATCATAACGCTCCGTTTGTTTTCCTCTGTTCACTGGCTGACACATCTCAGTAGTGCCACGTTGTGTCTATGTTGCACCTCTCTATGTGTCGATTGTTTGGGGCTGCTAGGTTTGTGTTATTCTGGCTACTGAGCAGGATCTATAGCATGTCAACACTTTCAGCTGACACTCAACCGTGGACTGGCGGATACTGGCAATGGGATTTTGTTTGTGCTGTCATATCACATTCTGCTCACTGTGGTTCAGTGTTTCTCTTCCAAACAGTGCGCGCTATCCTGCCGTCGCTCACATTTCATTGCCCTTACGGCTGAATGAACCAGCGGTATTGGTCGAAAGGAGAAAGATCATGTGTTTTTTCTCAATGATTTTCTTCACTGGCGCTGCTGTTAAAAGCAACCGTGCTGCGAGCTACAGGTCAATCATGGCCAATTTCCCTGCTTGTCCCAGCGCAACACCGAGACAAGGATTACAGTGCTCGGGGAAAACAATAGCTTTTTCTGATACGCTGCAGCAGCAAGTGTTTTAAAAACAAACCATCCACTTGAATTAAAATCGCGCCAGTTCCAATTAACTAGCAGTAGTGAGTTACCAAATGTGTCCAGTGTACCTTCTCCTCAAGCACTTTATGTAGCTACTTAACGTTTTTAATGATTAGCACAGTTTTTTTTTACTTTGGTCTATTGAACCTTACAGTATTTTTGGCTGAGTGTAATTTGATAGTTATTAGAGACAGATAAACACTATTTATAGTTCCTAAGTTGACTTTACATGGCGTTTAGATTTCTAGGATGGAAGTGGAATATTAAGTCCCCTTTTCAGATAATAGTGAGCCTGCATCAATATGACAAAAGTCTTTTTTTTTTACTGCGTATAACCTCAGATTATTGGCATTCCCAGCTGCTTTTTTGAAATACATTTTCCTTTACAGTGTTCATTGCATCAAACTGTCAATGTGTTGCGATAATTAGTGTCATTAAAATGTTAGCTAACTTGCTACCGAATATCATGTCTAAACAGTCCCGCCCACAGCCTACTCCGGAAGTGAGAATACAATACAATTTCTCTATTGACAATTGGAGTATAAGCCATAAAATTGTAACCGTCGACGGTATACTTAAAACCAGCTACGGCATGATTAAGCGATTGTATATTCTCAAATAGTATATTCTCAAATATTCTCAAAGGTTCATGGGGCACCAATCTTGTTTTGAGATAAATGTATTTTTTTCACAATGTCTTGATAAGTACTTCATTACTCACAATCCTGAACAATCCCACAGTGATGCCTCTGATGGGTGGAACGCATGTAACTGTTTGGTTAAACCCTAAACCCTGCGAAAGTCCACTAAGAGTTTTTGCTGCTGTATTGTGTAGGCTACTGTAACGTTAGTGTCTACTGTAGGATCTTTAATAAAAATTAAACATGTGTTGCATTTCTGCATGGTAGACTTATCAGTGGAATCATGATCTCCTTGGCTGCCATGATCGCTTTTTTCAAGGACGAGAACAAGAGTGTCCAAAGGAGTGAAAACCGGGTCACGTTATTGATGTAGTGTGTCTGAGGGTCAGCTTGTGAGTTTTGTAAGGGCCAGCATGAGGAACAAGACTCACAAGGTTGTGGTGAGTTTTGCAGGGAGGTTGGTAATGTTATATGGAGGACCAAGTCTGCCAAAATAAGAAATAAATAAATAAATAAATATATGCATCAATAAAAATATTTATACATAAAAATATACATAAAAATAGAAAAATAGAAAATTAGAGATTTATTAATCAATATTTTTTTCCTATTTATTTATTTCTGTGATAATTTATTTCATTTTTTATACATTTTTATATTAATTTATTTCTATATTCTTTTATTTCTGTATTTATTTATTTCCGTATATATTTATTTCTGTATTTCCAGATCCTTAAGCTAATGAGGAGGCTGTCAATCAAAGCATGTCACGATGTCACCTTTTTCCCATTGGTTGATCGGTATCAGAGTGTGAAGATTGATTTTACATGCCTAGATTACTACGTTAGTAGGCTTCATACAGTCTCTTGCCAGAGATTTGAGTCTTGGCTACCCTAGTTGAAAATGCTAGCTTTGGTTATTATTTGATTATTAACTTTTTCGCATGGAGGGTCTTGCTGAAAGTTTATTGCAGTAAGCAGCATCTAACGACACAGAAGTTGACCCTGCCTTGTAGGAATTTGGATGAAGTGTGATCATTGCCTTAATTTTTCTATATACGATTCCGTTAATGCCGGAGCAGTCGGACGCCCTTTTCATTGTAGCCTATCCATTTCATCAAAGAAAAGAACCGCCAGTGCAATGTTCCGTTGTCTTTAAAACACACGCACACAAACACACCAAGTCAACCACACACACACAAAAACTAAGTTCGCCGGAGCGAGAGAGCAGCTACGGTAGTTAACGGAGCACAACAGGTGACACCGAAGCCACAAAAAAAACGCAACTAATCGGCACAGTTAGTTGGATTTTCTGTTTGTGACATTGCATCTCGTTTTGGGGTTGGTCAAAGAATCATTTATCATACAAACCAACCCCGTACTGTACCCTTGGTTCCTCCCCAGCTGCGTTTTTACGTTCACAATCTATTTCTATCACAGACCGTATATATGGTTTCTATCTCCCGCTCCTGGCTTGCTTGCTATGGCTGAACGATTAAGTCCTGCCCTCTCATTAGCTTAAGGATGTAGAAATACGGAAATAAATATGTACGGAAATAAATAAATACAGAAATAAAAGAATATGGGAATAAATGAATATAAAAATAAATAAATACAGAAATAAATGATCACAGAAATAAATAAATAGGGAAATAATATTGATTAATAAATGTATAATTTTATATTTGTATATTTTTATTTATATTTTTATGTATAAATATTTTTATTGACGCATATATTCATTTATTTATTTATTTCTTATTTTGGCAGACTTGGTCCTCCATAATGTTAGTTAACATTATCCATTCATTTTAGCTAGGCTACTGTAGCCTTCGTTGAAGCGGTGATTGCAGTCAGGTATGAAGCACTGCACCATGTTGCTAATGTTAACGTTAACCGCTTTCACACACACACCCACACACAATATAAAATACACAATTCAACATGAAATTCAATACACAATACCCATACAAAACACTATTATTTACACAATTACTACTGAAAGAACTGCTCTTAACTGTAAATTCACTATGTTTGGAGGAAAAAGTATGCAAGGCTGTCGTCCGATTGGAAGTTGTTGAAGAGGCTCTTTCGCGGTTGTGTCTTCGACTGTTTTATTTTACTGTGTCTTTTACTGTATATTATTCCGTATATTATTCAGTAATGGGATGAGTACTTCCTTTGCTCGGAAATGAAAATATGTTTACGTTTGACATTTTTGGATTTTCTGATATACATACAAACCCCATCCCTGTTTATAGGCTATATCCCATATTTTGTTAATTTACACAATATTTAAATTACTTTTCAAAAAGCTACATATTGGTCTTCTCCGAGCTGTTTACTAGAAAGCTACAGTAGATTATTTGCTTGACTTCCTGTCAAGAAATTAATGAGACTGAACAAGTTTTCCTTGCGTAGCTCAGTGCGCCGTCATGTAGATTCCAAAGCAGGGATGCACCAAATGGTTTCTTTATTATACCTAAGATTGACAGGTGTTACATATTATTTAACACTTAACGATTGATTGATTTCTGGGTACTAGCATATATATGCACATTTAGACAACTAAGCTATCAAATTTAGAAACACCTTTAACTATACTTTAGAGGTTAAAAATAAGATATTATCTGAGGTAGTGTCTGTCCCCCAAAACTAATTTTACAAAGTGCAAGTTGTTACACATAATTTCGACGCATCACCTTTTAAAAATAGCCAAAGAAATATGTTAACCTACATAAAATTGTATGAAAAAAAATCGATGGATTTCTATCTGAAACGTACTGTTGTTTTGAATGTCAATTTTGACCTTCAGGAGATTTATTCCTCTAACCCACATTAAGGAATCATGTATTTGTCCCCCACCAATAATTGCGATTAGTCTATAAAGTTATTTTCACTTTCGACTCTACAATGGGTCAACATTCTCAAGCGCATATTTGCTCCTGATTGACAGGAGTGCTGATCTCAGTTTCTTGAAAACCTGTAACCTACCAGTAGGAGTTTGTATGTCAGTGAGCGACTACTACTCTACTGGTCATCGTTAATGACATTGTGAATAATAACCTAGAAAATCCAAATATATTACACTAATGTATATTTTTGTTCAAAATATATAGTATTGCTAACATAATGACCACATTTTGACAGGAATTGTGTTGTATGTAATAACCTCTGTAAGGTAGAAACTGTTGCACTCCCAAAATAATTGTTGTTGGAGTTGCTGACTAACAGATAATTAGATATTGGATACAGTTACAAACACCAAAGTTTTGGCATCAACTTGCCTGTTTCAGTTTCAAAATAGTTTTATGTAACACTCAAACTGTGCTATCTTCCCCTCTTCTTAATGACACATATAGAACATGTTATCCAAATATTGAAACCAAATAGTACAACAATACCCTATGCAGGCTGACAGAATGAAATTGGAGTAGAACATATTGAAACTGAAGTAATTTAAAGCCATTCATGTTCATGTAATAATATGGTAATATTGTAGGTTAATAATCAAAGAAATGACATTACTCACAATGTCTGTGTCATGGCTCAATGTAGTCAAAGATAATGATGGGGCTAATACTAGGCTAATGCTGTATAGAAATACACAGGAAAAGATGTTACCATAGCCATATATATATTATTTCTATTTGGAATGTGTCAACTTCTCTTAGTCAAATAAAGCAATGGAAGAAGGGAGCTGCAAAGACATGGAAAAGCAGGTGGAGCAGCAGGGTCACAGATGAGGACTTAGAAGTGATTAAACCAGTGAAAGTAGGAGAGTGGTAGTTTTACAATATTGTCTGAGGCAAGTTGTGGCAGTAATACTACATAGATACTGTAAGTGATTAGCAAGTAATAGATTGAACAAACTGTACATCCTGTTCAGAAAGTACATACATAGTTGATACAAACTAGCTTAACGTGCACAAAAAGTTGCAGTAGATCATACTTTTAGCAACATACAGGAGCATCGATTGGATGGTAAAATACTGTAGTATCCCCACTGAAATACTGTAGTATCCCCACCAATGTTGAAACAAACCTACGCTCTTGCTCCAACTGCTAGAAGTTTCCCATAAAAGGGGGTGGCCATTAATTGACTGATGTTAGCTAGAAGCCGATCTGCCCTGAGAGAAGGTAATTCAGGGATGAGGGCGGAGCTTACATCCCAACTTTGCAAACTAAAGTTGCCAAACTGAAGTTGATATTAAGATAAGGGTTGAACTGGTTAAACTCAAGACCCTTGATGTGGTTAAACTGAAGTATGTGGTTAATAAAGCAATTGTACACGAGGGAGCGTGGTAAACGACTTGAATATCATGGCGGTGCTGCAGTCGTAGATCCGAGGCATCAGCCGAGTAGATCAGCACAGTCTTGATTAACAAAGTGTACAATTGCTTTTCTACAATGGGTTTGAGTAAAAATCTACAGGATGTTGGCTCTCCAGGACCAAGGTTGGAGACCCTTATCTTTTGAATAGACCATGGTTATTCCTGATTGAGTTTGTAACATTATCCAAACACATATGATTAGCATATGGCTGATAATATTCAATAATATTTAAGATTAAAAAAATTGACTAACATAGCATTTGAGCCACCAGGGAGATCGCTATTTCATTTGAAACAATAAATTGAAAACCGAATAGGCAGAAAACAATGTCGTTACAAACACCTGTTGTAACGCACAGTGTCCACAGGAAATAATACCTAAATGCTTTTTACAGAGATAATCAAAGTTATGATTTTACCTGGCTAGGCTGATCACAAAGTGGATGCACAGGGAATTTTCAGGCATGTAAACCTCAACATGTTGCATTTTAGGATTAGCCGTGATAAACTGTTTTTTAGTGCTTGCTTAGAACACGTTTCAACCAATCACAATGCTTAATTTCACCAACCTATTGTTCGTAAAAAAAAAAAAGAAATTGATAAAGGTAATGGAAAGGAATACAATTTTTATTTATTTAATAAAGCACGCAATACCAAAATAAATACATATCTCTTTGTAAACTGCACTAAATAACATATAGTAGAAATGGTAAAAAACATAGATTTTTATCAATTTCCTGTAAGTATTTTGAGGTTTTCATCCAACAATGTGGTAAATGTATTACTGTACCAACACGATATGTACCTCAGAAAATGTGCACATTGTAACAAAAGATAATTAGAATAATGTTGTGGATCAAACACTAAAATTTACAGGTGATAAAGATTTAGAGAAGCTTACCATCTGGTTTCATGTCCTTTGTATTTGACCCAGCAAGAGAATAAAAACAAAGACCTAGCTACAAAAATCTAGTATTATAAGATCTTTGGTCATTTGTCTAACTTGCCCGGAATGTGTGTGTGTGTGTGTGTGTGTGTGTGTGTGTGAGCGCGCACCCAAGCACTGCGTACCTCCATGAGAGTGTGTAAGACGCAGAGGGACAAGAAAATAAGTGCAGTAAACTGTGTGAATGTGAGGTGTAGGAGGCGGCAGGGCGAAGGGGAATGTGAGTGGACTGGCTGGCTCTGTTCTCACTGCCGCCCTCTCTAACTTCAAGCTGCCCAGTGGGAGAGACCTGCCACGGCCCGCTGGGCTGGTTCTGGGGGTGTAGGCCGAGCCGGGCAGCTGCCAACCCAGACCATCCGTGGTCTGTTCCTGTTCCAGCACATTCTTATGTAATTATCTGTGATAAACTCCTCTGCAGTCAAGCCACATCTCCACATGTCAGTGACTCGGCTTATAAAACAAAACAAAAAAGCTACAACACCAGTGAATCCGCACATAAAGAGGAACATGAACAAATGCCGGCATGGTGACACGCTCGCAACACGCACACGCACAAACCAACCAACCAAACAAAAAAATGAAATGTCCTGCTGCACTGACTAGAACATTTGTTTTTGGAGACAGCCAATCCTTGGCCTAATCTGAGCTTTCACAGCGACACACACAAAGTTCAGCAGACGGCACTTGTGTCTTTCATGCCCAGCACTTTCCTCAGCGTATTACGGTTCCCAAAGTCCCCGTGACAAAGAATCCGCAGAACTGTTCTGGGCTACTCCGGAGTGTCAGGCGAATCACTATCCCCCATTTCTCGAAAAACAAACGTCTTTTCTCAGAAAGGAAACACAGTTTTGAAATACACGTCTGGCTTTGTCATGCTTTCCGCACATTTCAAAGGCAATACTTCAGGTTACATGGTTCAAAGCAGTTTTTTTCGATTTGACAAATTATGGAACGGACGACAAACAGATTTTTGCATTCTGTTGAAATATAAAAATGGGTTTTAAATCCGACACTTTCAGTTTAAAGATTTCAAACTTAATTTATCTGGGTATTATTTAGCACGGTGCTAACAGGGCCAGGGATGACAATAGAGCTGCAGCAGAAGAACAGCTTTCTCCAGAAGGATGAGAGGAGGTGAAAACCAAGGGAAGGGGGTTTCATTAACAGAAGCAGCATGTTCCCCGGACCTTTCTGCTTCTAGTGAGTTTACACCTCCTAGCTTGGCAATGGCCCACTCATTTTACAGGTCTGTATTCAGGAGAGGTGGGTGTAATAATTAGGAATTGGTATTTTGTGTGTGTGTGTATAATTTGCTCCTCTGTGTGTGTCTCTTGGTGTGAGGTCTTGGGTCGTGTGGTGGGGGGGTGTCAGTGTGCTATAGGATCTGACTACTTTTACATGTTTGTATTTTGGCTCAAGTGCCCTTTTAAAGAAACGCTATAGAAAGCACATTCACAGGCGCTCCCCAGGAATGATTTAGTTTCACAGGGACACAGAATGGAAGTCTTTGTTGAGCGCAGCCTCTTTTCATCCCGGTGAGGTCATTTTCACAGAGCAAACAGGGACACTCATTATCAACCTGCACCTGACAGGTCAGCACCTGAAGTTCTGCCTTTCTTTCCCTTCATCAATCCCTCCATCCTGCACCAGGGCCGGCCGGCAGCCGGGTTTATTAGTGCAGAACATCTTTTCCAGTGACTGAGCTTGCCCTTATTGTCTTCGGCGGTCAGGGTCAAGTCAAGGGCGCTCAGCCTAGATTGGAATCATTTGTCACATGGTCCGGGCGCGGAGCTGATTTCAGCGGGGGGATAGGGAGCGATCTCCAGCCTCACACTGCACCTCTGACATCAGGAACAGGGCCCAGCCGTCAGTCCGGGCAGATGGCTCGACATATTACGCCGCCACGGCTTGCCAACAAAATACCTTTTTTTTTTGTTGCAAATGAGAGGGAAATGAAACGGGAGACATCGAGTATGAAAAGAAAACATGCTCTCTGAGCAGTCAGCGTGCACGGGGTAGAAGCCATTTCCTGCACCCCTTTTGACAATAGGAAACTGCCCCTTGACCGAGCGTGATAATCACTACACCTTTAAAGTCACGAAGGGAAAAAGGATTCAGTGGACGTTTTAGTGCTTAACTGGTGTAACGGTGAAAAGTGTTGCAATTTATTTTGGAAGCACCAAGGTTCTCTTTTTCTTGTTTCCATGGTCAGCGTGAGCATGCATGAACAATGGCTGTTGCTGAGGTAGCATGTGGAAAATGGCTTTAATACACCATATAGACTGGATTATTGCTTTGATCAATAGGCCTCGCTGACGACGGTGCGTCCTGCCGCCTTGGAAGACTGGATCTGCCGGTGACCTCACTGACTGATCTGCCCAGTCTCCTTATGAGGTCACTAATGGAAAAAACACTGACAAAAAAAGTTGTAAAGGTTACTTATGAAACATACCTTGCCATTAAGCTCTAGACCAGTCCATAGATATTTTTCTTTATTTTACACGCAGGCTGTTTCATAAAAAATACAGTGAATGTCATAACAGCAATAATGCTTGGGTGACATGAGCAGCTATTAAATAAATAGATACAAAAAGAAAAGCGCGTAAATGCAACACAGAGAGATGGAAACACGGGTGTGGGAAGGAGGCAGCTTTTCTTCCGAGGGGGCATGTATAGAGGAGGGGGTCAGTAAGGTACAAAGCGCCTTGGTCATGAACATCACAGCTGGAGGAAAGGCTTGAAATCTGGCCCTTTGCTTTCTACTGGCTCTGATTGGTGGAGTTTTATGAAACTGTACTGTAAGAAAGGTCACAGGTCACACCCCAGTTAACAACATACCAACACGTGAACATTATTGTTGGTATTAGTTAATCTTTTGGTGTTGAGAATACGATGGCAAAGTTTGACGTTATTTTATTACATATGTTCACAAAACCTATTCAAAATAAAATAAAGGAATATTTTCCCAAATACCTACATTTTACAGTAGTGACCTTACAATGTAGACTAAACTATAGATATATTTTTACAGGAATATATGATTTGTTTTAGTTTATCTATTCTGTTTTCATTCTCCATTTGTATTTCAGTCTTTTAGTAGATGCTGTTATCCAAAATGACTTACAGGAAGTACAGATGCTGTTATCCAGAGTGACTTACAGGAAGTACAGATGCTGTTATCCAGAGTGACTTACAGGAAGTACAGATGCTGTAATCCAGAGTGACTTACAGGAAGTACAGATGCTGTAATCCAGAGTGACTTACAGGAAGTACAGATGCTGTTATCCAGATTGACTTATAGGAAGTACAGATGCTGTTATTCAGAGTGACTTACAGGAAGTACAGATGCTGTTATCCAGAGTGACTTACAGGAAGTACAGATGCTGTTATTTAGAGTGACTTACAGGAAGTACAGGAAAATCTGCTGGAGTAATTTATGAGTAAGATGACTTGTTTACTAAGTAATAATGGTCCCTATTTAACAATTTTAAAATACAAACGGTTTATCATTTGTTGAACAAATCCCATCCAATTTGAATTACATTTTTTGTGCATTTTACATCTCATGTCCAAAAAGTATATATATTCACTGTTAAGGTTGACAAAGGCAAATGTACTTAAGATTATCTGAATATGGTATGTTAAAAAATCATTTGAATGCAACCTTTTTTGAAATGTCACAAAATGAGGGTACCTATATTATAATTTTGTACGGGCATGTTGAAATCATGTCTAAGTGCCAGCTTTCCCATCCCTGGTATGTGGTCTCTACTGTATAATGAGAGCTGGTTGTATTGTGACCTCTGCGTAATTGGTTGGGACAACAGACAAGGGTCGCCTCTCGCTCGGCTGGTTATTAGACCTGAACCTATCAACCCGCAGGTCACCCAACCCTGGGCTCTAACCCTGGTCTCCCGACTGTTCCTTGGGTCGCTGTCAGCAGATGTAGAGGTCACAGGGTCGGCTGCATCATACCAACATCTGTTCCACAAACCCTGAGGTTAGCCGGGTGTGTTGAGGGTCTACATGCATACCTTTTACAAATATACCTTTCCAAGTGGCGACTGATGTGATACAAGAAAATGACTTTCAAACTTGTAGATAGCGACCAATGTTACCAGTACCCTAGCCCTGTAGCTGGACGGGCTCCAGAGCCTTATGGGCCGGCGCAGACGCCGGCACGTGCTGCTCGCTGCTGGTGGTGTCTCGGGCCGTTCCTGGTGGCCATGGCAACATGTTCATTTTCATTAACTTGATGGTGGCCCACACCTCTTAAAGGATTAGCGGTGTGAGAAGCCTCCTGACTGCAGGCATGTGATACGGTTGCAGAGGGGGAAAGTCTTCCTGATCCTGACTGAGATAGCTGGCTTTTCACTGTAATTGTGGTGTTAGCCTAGATGATTCTCTCTGATCTCTGCAAACATGGAGCATCGCTCCTGTGCCAGTCGGTTGGGACCCAGACGCGCACAGTATGTATGTCGTAATGCATTGTGGGATGCTGAAGGTTAGGCCTTGTGTTGTAATTAGCGTGTCAGGGCTTTAAATTGCTTTAGTGTTGTTTTACTCACAAGTGTGTTTGGAGATAAGCAATACTGAATGTACTCATACGACATAGACAGAGTGAACAAAGAGTGACTGACATGCGGTGCATTAACATTTCAAATTCCATCCGTTGATGGTTGAGGCTTTTCCCCCTTTTTTTATCATTTCTCTGGTTTATACATTCAGGAATTCTGCTCGTAATATCCCCCTTTCATTCCAACTTTGAAAAGAAAGGGATATTGTGTGGATGTAAAGCTCTTGGGTGAGTGTTATCCCTGGATACACCAGGAGACTGTCTTTGGTTGCCTGCTCCCTAAGCCTTATTGATCAGTCGGCATTTTTCTCCTCCATTTTTCAGAGTCACTAAGCTTTGCATCAATTCATCTTAATCTGTTTGCTCCTTAAACCAGGAACAAGGCATCTCGTTGTTCCTGGACAGAGCGGTCTCCAGTCGGGCTTCCCTTTAACATCCGGCCTCTACCATACACTCGTCCTGGGTGGCAACAAGCAGGGTTCCATAGCGAATAGAGTGTTAGCGAGTTCCCCCACGCACTTACTTCTCCCTGATTCTCTCCCACGTCCACCGGCAACAAAGCAGGTCTTTAATGAGTGTGGGGTGCCCGCTACAACTTTTGCAGTCACTCTGAGGGCTTGCAAGTAATCTGACCTCATTACATCTCTGTGACAAGCTCCGGGACAGACTAAACCTTACCCCTTTGAAAAGCCTCAGGTAGCATCGTATCACTACCACCCAAGTCGACGCTCCCCGTTCATCCACAACCTTACCTGTTCACCAAAACGTTGGGTCCCGATTCCTGTCTTAAAGGGGCAATTTGTTGCAAAAAAGAGACTTGCCAGTTTTTTTGGTAACAGGATGAGAGATTGTGCTGTACAAATTGATCCATTCTTCAGTTAACAGAGCTGTAGAGGAATGTATGGACATCCCATCAGATTTTGCCATTTCTTTGTGATTATATATATATTTTTTTAACAATCTCATAAACAATCTAATGTTTGTGATCTGCTTGGCTGAGACAGTCGATTTAGGTCCACAAATAATTTAAAAGTAACTTTATTGAAAAATCAATGGCCATAAATGATTAATTGTAAAATCCCAAAATGTGTGTAACAAGTCCGGATTGACCCTTGAACCTGATTGCAATCAGAGTCCAGCTGAGATGAATGTGTGTAGTGTGCTGTTTCTACAGCTGTGTGCGTTCCTCACATCTCACGGTGTCACTGATAAATGCAGAATGGACGTGTTGTTCCATGGACTTCTAATGCCCTTCCTTCCTGCATCTCCGTAATCAGACTGACACACATCAGATCCAGACAGGTGCTGCCGAATGTCAGAGGAGAGCCTAATAGATGGAATGGAATGTTCTACAAGCTGACTGATGCATTACAGTTCCTCTGTGTTCCTTGTGTAAGAAAGAAAACACACAGCCCCATCCATTTGGACAGGGTCTGTCAGGGAATTCCATTACACAAATCCACAATTTGATTCAATGATTTTTACATATAGTGCACCTTTACAAACCCTACTCTCTCCCAGCTCTGTTGTGTACATCATGACCTTTGACCTGTCTGTTTCAAGCCTTCCCGTGCAGCAAAGTGTCTAAGGGTTAGCTGATGACAGTGAGCCGGCATGTTGTCATGGATACCCAGCCCACTTGGTCGGGGATATGCATGCAGGGAGAGAGCGTCATGACATCACCACTACAAGGGCTGATTGAGCCGAGGTTCTGCGTGAGATTGGGGCAGCCCGGCCCATATGCCTTTAATACAGGACCAGATGTAAAGCTACCCCAAGGCCCTGGTCTCGGGCCTGCTCCTCCCCGCTTTAAGCCAGCCGTACCCTCCCAGGATACACTCGGGGCCTGCAAGTAGAATAAGTTTAATGGCAGCAAACTGGCAAGCTTAGATGATTGGGTGAAGATTATTTGGATTTCAAATGTCTTCCCCCAGGACTCTTTCTCTCACTCTCTCTCTCTATTCGTCTTCAGTTGCTTTTTTGTCTCCTTTTCTTTTCAAACAAATCCTTAAAATTAAAGAGAGAAACATGAGTTGCTGGTAGAGAGTATATTCCTTCTATATTGTTGCAGACAAGAGACACATTCAACATTTCCTGTATCTGGAGCTTTTTGATTTTACAATACACACACATTATACATATGCTACATGATCAAATGTATGTGGACACCCCTGCTCAGAGGGGGGGATAATGTTCTGGGGCTGTTTTTCAGGTATGGTCTAGGCTCCTTAGTCCCAGTGAAGGGTTATCTTAATGCTAGGGGATACAAAGACATTTTAGACAACTGGGTGCTTCCAACATTGTGGCAACAAAGGCCCTTTTTATGTTCCAGCATGACTGTGCCTCTGTGCACAATGCGGGGTCCGTAAAGACATGGTTCAAACAGTTTAGTGTGTAGGAACTTAAGTCACCTACACAGAGACCTGGCTTCAACCTAATTGAACACCTTTATGATGAAGTGAAATGTCGATTGTGACCAAAAGAGGCTGAATTGGCACAAATTCCCACAGACACGCAAGCCTTCCAAGAAGAGTGGCGGCTGTTGTAGCTGAAAAGGGAGACTAACTCCATATTAATGCCCATGGTTTTGTAATGGAATGTCCAACAATCACATATAAGTGTGATGATCAGGTGTCCACATGCACGGTGAACACAGTGACGTCGGTCCTCTGTTGGACCCAACCCTGGCTCCCTAACCCCAGGAGCCGGCCACTGCAGGCGGGGAAACGGCTAAGCCAGCACCCCAGTGATTATGTTCTGTCACCGACATGTCATCCGTCCAGCTGCTGGGTGTTTTTTCTAACGAGTGGTGCGTGGCACTGAGCTAATACTCCTCCATCCAGCTGTGACCAGCCGTCTGGCCTGTCAACACACTCTAGACTATCCCGGACAGGGCGCGCTCACCGCCGCATCGCGGAATGCAGACGGCACTCAGTCAGGACATGGAGGGTCGGGTGGAGGGGCTGTTTGAAGGAGAGAGACAGAGAGTTTGAGGGACGGGTAGGGGGGTTGGGAGGGAGACTGCGGGAGGGCTGTTCGGTCTGTTTGGAGCCGCGACTGAAGATGGCGGTGAAGTAAGGCCAGCAAATCAGCAGTGCCTCGCTGTCTTTTTTTCAGTGGGTGAGGAGGATTACCAGTCCCTCCTATTGGGCTAGACACGGCCTCCCAGTCTGAACGCATCAGCAGCAGGGCCGAGGACGTGAAGGAAGCAGGTTAATGGACACTCATCAGACATCTGCCGCTGCGCTGCCTTCCAACAATCTTCTCCCTGGATCTGCTGCCAGCAATTGATGACCACGCTTTTCCTCCTCATCTCCTCTGTTCCTCACCCTACACACACGCACGCACGCACGCACACACACACACACACACACACACACACACACACACACACACACACACACACACACACAC
>JACXGM010004209.1:24012-38887 GCA_016801145.1 Umbra pygmaea | reverse complement strand
TGCTTCTCTGTAGCCCAGGTCAGGCGCTTCTGCCGCTGTTTCTGGTTCAAAAGTGGCTTGACCTGGAGAATGCGGCACCTGTAGCCCATTTCCTGCACACGCCTGTGCACGGTGGCTCTGGATGTTTGTACTCCAGACTCAGTCCACTGCTTCCGCAGGTCATCCAAGGTCTGGAATCGGTCCTTCTCCACAATCTTCCCTAGGGTGCGGTCACCTCTTGTCGTTGTGCAGCGTTTTTTGCCACACTTTTTCCTTCCCACAGACTTCCTACTGAGGTGCCTTGATACAGCACTCTGGGAACAGCCTATTTGTTCAGAAATTTCTTTCTGTGTCTTACCCTCTTGCTTGAGGGTGTCAATGATGACCTTCTGGACAGCAGTCAGGTCGGCAGTCTTACCCATGATTGCGGTTTTGAGTAATGAAACAGGCTGGGAGTTTTTAAAAGCAGCAGGAATCTTTTGCAGGTGTTTATTGTTAATTAGTTGATTCAGATGATTAGGTTAATAGCTCGTTTAGAGACCCTTTTCATGATATGCTAATTCTTTGAGATAGGAATTTTGGGTTTTTATGAGCTGTATGCCAAAATCATCAGTATTAAAACAATAAATGACCTGACATATTTTCAGTTGGTGTGCAATGAATCTTAATTTTTATCATTACATTATGAAAAATAATGAACTTTATCACAATATGCTAATTTCTTGAGAAAGACCTGTATGTACATATAGTCAAGATATACAAAACTTGCAGTTTTTATATATGTGACATTAATTTCCACATTTGGCATCCATATCTACATTTACCTATAGTTTACAGTGTGTATAATTGATATACATATACTGTCTCTCGATGTATATATATGAGAGAATTTAAATAAATAATATAGAAATCCTATGGTACTATATTTTTCCTTACCTCATGTCAGTTAACAATTAGCCTATAGTCTACAAATTTAAACAATAATGAGGGTTTTGTGTGGGTTATTGATGTTATATACAGTTAACATCAATTTGAAATTGAGCCCGCCTTTCTACTGTGTGAAGGCCAATCAACGTAGCTAAGATTTTTACCAATGTATAACTTTTATTTGATATTACAGTATCATCTGTGTTATTGCTTGCTTCACACAGCCTCAATGCATGTTAATAATATGTAGTTCTGAATTAATTTACAATTCACATCGCAATTTATTCAAGGCTTTAGTTAAGCCTGTGCCTACACTCTCGACCTCACCATATGTCCCTGCAACCTGACTTCATATCGGACCAAATTGACCACTCCCACGGCAAAGCAGCGATCTAAAAGCACACAACAGGTGAATTCAGAACCATGGCCAGGTCCGTAGCCTGCGGAGATCTGTACAAACCGCCTTGCGTAACAGTAAACAGAAAAAGAAATGCAGGATATCATTTGATTCAATATAGCCAGTTACATTTCAAGAACCTCCTAATGATATTTTTTTTATTTCTGATTAGTCAGGCAAGAAAACCAACCAATTAAATGTTTAATTTCGTATTATAAAAAGGTGAAGCCATTCTGATTGGCTGGGCCAATTCTAACTCTGGCTGAGTTAGTTAATTTGAGCCACTGAAATAAGGGACAGTGTATGAAAATGGTTGCAATTCCTAAACGTTTCATATGATATTTCTGTTCAACCCCTTGAATTAAAGCTGAAAGTCTGCACTTCAAATGCATCTCAGTTGATTAATTTCAATTCCATTGGGGTAGCGTACAGGGCCGAAATTATGAAAATTGTGTGAGTCCCCAAATATTTCTGGACCTAACTGTACCTGGTATAACCTCGTCCATATTATTGCACAGGCTGGAAGTGTCCTTGAACGAGATTACTCACTTTTTTTTTCTACATATTCAGCTGCAGAGCACACACAGTTCAAATAAGTTCCAGGTTTTTAACATTGTAAATTGAGGAAGCTGCAATCTGCAATATTGAAACATTTGATTGTAATTATGACAGAAAAAAAAGCCAACAACTGGCGATGCAATACAAAAATAAAGCAAACAACAAGGGTGCAAAACTACCTTGGAACAGCAGCGTAGCAGTGAGCAAATTGGGACGTGGTTCTTTTGCACTACACTTGCCAGACAAGTTCAAACCAGGGATCACAACAGAGGAAGCGATGTCTGGACATGACTATCCCTTTTTTTATCGTTCGTCATTTCCCAAGTTTAGTCTGCAACATTTTCATTATTTACATTAGATTGTTCACCAGCTTCTGTGGGTGAATTTTGGACTGCAGACAGGAGAATTCCTCAATGGAAATGAATGGACTGCAGTCTGGCATTTATTTCTAAATAGCTACAGTACCCCATTTAATATAATAAGTAAGATTTTCTTTTTGGATAAATATGAAAAGAACAAAAATGTTACCCTGCACCTGATATGCTATGCGTGTTGCATGCCTGACTGGACTGTAAGACAAATGAAGCAGGTACATTTGTCACATTATAACCTCTCATTAGAAGACTTAAAATAACAACCTTGGTCCGACTTAAAATGTCTAATTTTTAGTATTGTGATGACAATGGATATTAAACTTTGCAGAACTTATCCTGATCAGGACATGCTCGAGGGCTACTATATACTGACTTAAGGCATCCATATTAAACAAGCAGTGTGATATGAATCTTTGATCGCTCTTCAAACATCTCGCACCTGAAGGGTTGCATGTGAGAGACAAGGCTTTTTTATATAAGGGAGTAAAACATTCTTACAGGAGTGTAGTTGGACTGCCAGCAATGTGATTCAATAGAGGCCAACCTTAAAGGTGAGTGAAGTGGTGAAACCAGATCAAAAGGGCTTGGAAGTACAAAGGACCATTCATTGAGTATACAAAGCACATTCTCAATAGGACATTTAATAATGCAAATCTGATGGCGGCATGAGCAAAGTATCTTTAGTTTGAAATTAATAATACTATACTATATAGCAATGCTAACGCTAACCTAGGGGTAAATAAATCAATTACATTTGTGTTTACCTATGTCTACAACCTAAAATATTTAGATTGAATTTATTTCCCATTATAGTGTCCCATTAATAGATGGGAAAAGTATTTAAATATAAATGCGCGTTCAACGCTCCATGGTACCTCTTGCAGACAACAGGGGCACCAGCAGGACACGCAGCGGAAGGGTCTTATAATGCGGATGACCTCGCGGTCCATGGTGTCTTTGATTTTCATGTCGAAGCTGCGCAGGGAGCCGCAACAGTTTCGCGTGCAGCAGTCATTCTTCTCCTTCGCCTTGTAGATCTTCTGACCCAGGCTGTTCTTGATCTCGTACTGATTGTTGGTCTCAAAGCCGATGAACGCTGAGGAGAGTAAAGAGGGGTGACAAGAGACGGCAAAGGGTCATGGTGGTGTGGGGTAAGAGGAAGGTAATGCAGGAATGTGAACAAGGAAAACATCAGATCGATTGTTGTCACTTGACGTCTCTGTATGTCCACACGTAAAAATAACGCAAAGTCTTTGTTGCCTTTCACCCTATTCAACACTCAGTACAAGTTAAGGCTAGTATTGTACACACACCTTCCAGCAATTCCACCTTCTGATGTATAAGGATCTGGTCAATCTGAACAAAGAAACACAAAACAAGACTGAGACCGATTGGGGAAAAACTCCCCATCCACTGGAACAGCACATCATGTTCTGAAACTAACGTGTTTTGCCACTCGTCCCCAGGCTTACGTACCTGCGTTAAGTACTCCAGACCAGGTGGGACTCCGACTGGCACTGTTGCTACAGGGGCCGGGGAGATGGCCGCAGGATAGCCTGCGTTAGGTGAACCATAGTCGGGGCCATGCGTAGGACCTTGCCCGTAGCCTGGACCCATTAGAGGGGCACCGTATTCAGGCACGGGCATCGGACCTGGCCCTTGACTGACTGGCCCAGGCTGGTACATCACAGGCTGACCTGGGTTAGGTTGTTGCTGGTTGTAGCCCAGATGAAAGCCAACCGGTGGGGGAGGCTGGTTGGGGTCACCATAACCCCCCTGAGGAACAGGGTAGGGGGCCGTGGAGTAACTTCCAGGACCCTGTTGGGGAGATGGGTAACCTACAGGAGAAAAAGTATGCGTTATTGAGTTATACTTCAGTCTGTGTGGCTTGGTGGGCTAAGCTGGTCACGCAATTTCCGATTATGTCCGGAGCCCCATGCAGTCCGGGGCAGTGCACAATTGTTACAGTGCTGCTCACGTTAGGGGATTAGCAAGTCAGACCATTGTACTTGCCTAACAAACTTCACTGTGTACTTTGGCTACTAACATATTTTGCCTGCTAATGTACGTCACTCTCAAGCAACTTCTCGTGTGTAGAGCAGGCACCTGTGAGTTCAATCGCGTTAGTAAAGTCGTGGTAGTAAAATGTGTAATCCTCCCGCACGTGTACTAAAGGCTTCCAACTTGAATGAGCAGCACGTAAAGAATCGGATGGCTCGGCTACATGTGATTGGAGGAGGCTTGCGAACGCCCTCAATCATCCCACGCCTGCTGAGATTTTTCCGACAAGGCGGGGTCAGGGAGAACTGGACATGACCAATTGGGAGGGGATACATTTTATTTGGGTACAAATAAAATAAACAAAAAACAAAAGTATGGGCATGGATCAGTCAGTATCTGGTTCGACCACAATTTGTCTTGTGCAGAGTGACAAATCTCCCTGACAAAGAGGCAATCAGGTGAGTTTGGCCTTTATAATGTTGTACCACGCCTTGTGAATGGAGGTGTAAAGTGGAAGCCACTGGTGCAAACATCAATCCAAAGCATGACAAGCATTCCTAATGGGTGACATGGTAAGTATGCAGGCCAGGCAGGTTTTGGAAATAAAATGTTATGGTAGAGAAATTAATATTGCTCAGGCACAGCTGTGATGGATATTTCTCCAGTCAGTAAGTTAACCACACGCTACTTTTAAGTGCTATTTTCGATTTTTATTTTTAATAAATTTGTTAAGATTTCAAAAATACTTCTTTCACAGTGTCATTATGGGGTATTGTACGTGGGAAATAATGAATTTAATCCGTTTCGAAAGGCGGGTGTAACATAACAAAATGTGGAAAAAGTGAAGCACAGTAAATACTTTCCGGATGCACTTTATTTAAATGTGACATGAATTTTAAAAAAAGATATTACCACACATTTCATTGACGTAGAAGTCATACCCCTACTTATCATCAGATATATTGTATATAGCATCAATATCCCACACATAAGCATTCATTCTTGTTTGAACATGTAGACTATAGGCTAAGGCAAGAAAAAACACATTTAAGTAATTTAATATATAAATCGACAGACAGACATACATTACTTATACACATTGTAAACCATAAGTAAATGCAGATATGGATGTCAAATATATTAAAAACTGAAAAAAAATTATATTATGACATACTGTATATGTACATATATGTGATAATGTTTCCACCATATATGCCAATATAAAAAATGTATACACATACTGTATATGGCCATATATTAGATTTCTTATGGGTTCAGCTCATGAAAAGTTACAAACCCTACACATTGCATTTGTATTTTAATCAGCGTTTGAATAGGACTAACTTCATCCAACAAACAGTGGTTAGGTTAGAAAGTTACTGGACAGTTAACTGTCCATCAATGATGCAAGAAACACAACCACAATACTTTCAATTTTTATTTTATTAGGATCCACTATATTTTGGAGTATATACTGGATCCTAATAAAATAAAAATTCTTCCAGGTATTTTTTCAGATCGTTGGTCAACCAACATCAAAAGGAAAAAGAAAGTTGAATTTTTTTTAGATTAAAGGCTGTAGTCTTGCGGTAACACTTCCGGCTCAGACTCCAGTAGTGTTCATTTCCGACTCGTTACTTCAATCTGTCTAAATAAAACGTGTGATAATACCCATGAGAATTAATGTTCTACACTTCCCCCAGTAGCAATGACTGGTGTGTATGGCTTCAAGTCTTACAGGCCTACCCATGCTGTATCATTTCCAGACCTCCATCATAGCATAACTGATTATGACCACATTCCACAACATCTCAAACACATTTCAAACAATGAAAACCCAAAGCATGTTAGTATTTTATGTTTTCAAATAACTAGGCTACATATTATATTTGAGTGTCAAACACGCTTTAGCAGTTTAAACTCAAAACTCTGGATTTTTACAAAAAAATACCCCATCCCCCCATAAAAGACAACATTTGAAACAAAATAACAATTACTGATGCAGTAAGATTTTTTTATGTATTATTTAGTAAGGTGTCTTCGTAATGTGAGCAGGTCACATTTCCTGCTGCTAAATACACACCCTAAGGTCCTACAGTGTAAAATGGTAAATGGACTGCATTTATATAGCGCTTTTCTTATCAACGGCCACCAAAGAGCTTTACAGAGACCCACATTCACCCATTCATACACCGACAGCGGTGTCAGCCATGCAAGGCACCGGCCAGCTCGTCGGGAGAAGCTGGGGTTAGTTGTCTTATTCATTGACACTTGGTGAGGATGACCAGGGGATCGAACCACCAACCTTCAGGTTGCTAGACAACCTACTTGACCCACTGAGCCACTGCCGCCACAAAGGTGTCCCTGTAGTCTTATCCTGCTCTGAATACTGGTTTTGTATTCCCTCCACGTTCTATAACTGACTGAAACCTGAGACTAACAGAGTGAAACCCCCTCGGTTTCCAGGCCTAAATACACACGACTGTTTCTTGTTAGCTGCCCAGAACCCTGATTCACGAGGCAGGTTAAACTGATTATTATGGGATGCTCAGGACAGAGAATAACAATGGCTCCTAGCACGGGTCCCTAATGCATTATGCGAGTCATTTGACTGGTGATGAAAGAATGCAAGTCAGGACTGGGGGTTTCTGTTTTCCAAATTAAGCCTAGTAGAAGAGACAAAAATATTTTAAACTCTGTATCTTTTAGGAGAGTGTATAAGGAACAATCCTTAGATTTTTAAGGACAGGATTCCGGCTTAAACCTAGCGTCTGTACGGTATCAAAAGCATAACGTTGTCTGGATATGATTTGAGCAGAGCAGTCTAGCATGAAATGTGCACCTAGAGTTAGCGCTCCGCCCTTTTCCGCATTCCTAAAAAACTCCAAGATGGGAAAAATAAAAAGAGGGACCAAGCTGGATTTTTACTTGCATACTGCCACTCAATGATAAACATACCTACAAGTGAGGCAATGTCAACAGCAGCTGTCAAGTGGTGGTCACCATGGCGGTGTTGAGTTATGGAAAATTATACTGAAAAAATGTCTATTCACTTTTGGGGCACGTAAGGTCTTACATGAGGACCTATGGAAAAGTGGAGTCAACTAGAGAATCACCCACTAAACAAAGTCACCCTAAGAGAGTAAGTGATGCCAAACAGATTTATATTCCAAATATAAACAGCAGCCAAAAAGAGCCAATTCATGTAGAAGTACCAGAAAAAAAACGGTATAATACCTAAACCAACAGAGATGTGGGCCGACAACATTTACCTGGTGCTGACATGAAGACTTGTTAAAGCACGCTTTGCAGATTGAAAGCAGGAATTCCACTTCTTGTCCACTCCAACGGTTGCTATTGAGACAGAGGGGAGGTGGGCATAGGCTATAATGAGCTGGGCGGGGCTGTTGTGAAGGCAAGAACAGAGGGAGGGAAAGAGGCAGAATAACGCTTCTATAGATATCCACCAGACAATACGTAAATAAAATAAAATCAACCAGAAACAAAAGTACAGTGAGTAACTCAATGTTTCTGCATTTGGTAGGTCATGTGTGAAGCAGTACTGGTCACATGACTAACGCCTTTTAGCTCCTTTTGTTTTTTGAAGCAATCATTTGAAAGGAGGATGTGGGTGTGGTACGTGAAGTTAGGGGTCAGGCATTTTCCAACTGATTACATTCACTACCAGGTTTCCATAACCTGCTTACCGAGCCCTACCCAGCCTTTGTGGTACTGTAAACTTGTTTACTGTACCTGTGAGAACATAGGTTCTTAATAGTAAGTAAATAATGGAACATGTGGAAACGTTGGACATTTGGCCAGCCCTCACTGACAAAACAAGATTAGGGTACTTTCAGGTTCAGGCATTATGCGTTAGGTTTAGGGTGCAGTTTAAGCATTAAGTGAACGCGTAAATTTTTTGGTTATTGAGTTTAAGGATTAGGTTAACCTTAACGGAAGTAAACATGGATGTAGCTATGTTTTATGACTCCCACGAGGTGACCATTGCACTAGTATTGCGTGGCACTACGTATTCTAATTCAGAGAAAGTTACAGTAAGTACTGGGACACCGCCCTTAAGCAAGTTAAGTGCCTTTTCCAGGAACACAGCGACAGTTGGGAATCGAACCGGCAACCTTCCAGACTACAAGCCTGACTCCCTGACTACTGAGCCATCTGACGCTCCCGTATTACAATCGTTAATCGTCATGTGTTTTCGTGTTGTAAATCAAGTTCACATATCGTGTGCTTCCTGCGAAATTACCCAATATATTTGGATCATATAGGTTTGCACCCATAAAACAACGCACGATAGTTTAGATACTCCATTGTGGAGATGTGATCAAATGTTTTCAAGAGGTACAGAACACAACTTTTCTACCAGTCGGTTTTTCTTAAGCAAAGGGAGATATGGCAGGAAACGCTTACCTGCCGATGCCCAAAAAGCAGTGCGCTGTTTGAATGTTTCTGGCAGAAGAAAATATGAATAAGTACAGTACTCCTTGCTTTGGCAGTATTATGATCGTTCGTCTTTGATACCGTGTTGCTTTCCTTTTTTTGCCATATATCCCCGCCCATTTACCGCAGAAATATCTTCACCCGTTTGAGCTGTTACGCAACAAAATCCATGTGTGCCCTTTAGCCAAGCCGTACAAACTCGTTATATTTAAACCAGAATACAAAACAAATGAATTGGGCAAGTTGGAACGATTGAAGATGGTCGAGATGTTTACGATGATCATTTCTTGGGGGGGGGGGGCTATGCCTGTAGCTGTCATTTATGATTAACCCATAATCATAAATCACACGTTTCCGACATGTTTGCTTCGATTCATTCATTTGACTATCATCTTACAAACCCCACAGTCTCGTGTATTAGAGAAATGTCTTTCTACACAATAAACAAATAAAAACGTTTTTTTTATTAACAATGGCAACAGTGATGCCACATGGTGATGTCATGGTGAGGAGGGGTGAGACGGGTGAGACGATGGATGTTGAGTTTACTATGTATGAACTGGTGAAAGCCTTGGACGGGTGTAAAAGGTCAGCCCCAGGGGAAGACAGGATTTGTTATGTTATGGTTGAGAAAGCGTCGGATAGTGTGCGGAGAGCAGTGTTGGAGTTATTTAATACGGTGTGGAGGGATGGGATTGTGCCGACTGGGTGGAAAACAGCGGTGGTGTTGCCATTTTTAAAGCCAGGCAAGGACCCTACAAAGGCGGCTAGTTACAGGCCTATACCGTTTACATCGAATTTGGGGAAATTCATGGAGAATATGGTGGTCAGTATGGGTGGTGTATTTTTTGGAGCAAAGGGGTTTGGTGAGTGCAGCACAGAGTGAGTTCAAACCTGTGTGCCCTAACCTCAACCTACACCACATCACCTCTTCTCTCCTACACCCCATAGTCGCTACCTCTACCCGTACTGTCCGCTGCACCTTATAATACCCTCTCCCCTTCCTGCTACCATCCCACTTTCCCTGCCACCGGTCGAGTCCCCTGCTGCGTATCAACGCTTTAACTTCACCCCTGCCCAAAAGCACCTCCACATTCACCCTATCTTTCCCACACGCACTCTTAGCCAGCCTACCCGCCACTTCATTACCCTCCACCCCCACATGAGCCGGCACCCAACAAAACCTAACCTCCACGCCCATCCTTTCTAACCCCAACAACAACACCATCAGTTCCACCAACACATCACCTCTATCTGAACTACCAGACCGGATGCTCCCCAAAACCGCTGCCGAGTCTGAACACACCACCACCCTCATAGGCCTCACCTCCTTCACCCACCTCAACCCAAGAATCACTGCCACCATCTCCGCTGTGTACACTGACACCTGGTCTGTGACCCTCTGTACCACCTGCACATTAAATTCAGGCACATACACCCCCACACGTACCCGCCCAGTAGACGGATCCTTAGACCCATCCGTGAACAGCTGCACAAACCTATAAAAACCCTGCCCTACATACCTCTCCACACACCTACCCATACTACCCTCATCAAACTCCTTCCTACCCTCCAACAGCCTCAGATCGACCCACGGAACCGGAAACACCCAATGTGGCACACACCCCCCAAGCCACCGTAGGGCCCACCTCATGTAACCCATACTCCTCCACCAACTACTCAATCACCCACCCAAACACCTCTATCTTACCTACTACACGCTCCCAGCAATTACCCACAGCCACCACTGCCGGTGGGTTGAACTCATCTTTAAAGGTGGTGGGTAGGCACGAGACGGGTCTGTGCGATGGGTGTGTAGTGGAGGTCAGGTGGAACATGTGCTATTGTATTGGGGGAAGTATGATGATGAGAGGGAAATGTTGTATGTGAAGTTTATGGAGGAGGGTAGGAAGTGGGATATGGGGGGGTTGCTGGGGGGTGGGAAGTGGTGTGGGGTGGTGTTGAGGGCTGTTTTTAAATTTCTAAGGGGGACTGGTTTAGATAGGAGAATTTGACTTGGGTGGGCCGTGACCGGCCTCACACTCCGGTACAGTAGGTGGCGGTATATGCACCATTATGTCGGTTGCGATCTGCCAGATACCATTGAAGAAGAAGAAGAAGAAGATATGGACAACCATAGATATCTTTTCATACGAAAGAACCATCGAAATATGTGGATAAATAAAGTGCAGCAATGTGAGCGTTCTGCCTTGAGCCGTCTAGGCACCGTCTACAAAGTGCAAAACCGAAAGTCGATACAATCATACATTTCAATAGCTTCACTGTTATTGAGTCTATTGCTTCCAAAATCACTCCACACATCTAGGGACTCCCTATCAACTGCACATTTTTGAAAAGATTGCTGTGCCTATTTGTTGTTTATTTTTATTGGAATAAATTCAATAGCTTCACTGTTGTTGAGTCTATTGCTTCCAAAATCACTACACACATCTACGGCCTCCCAATCAACTTACTGTAACTGCTCATTCTTGAAAAGATTGCTTTGCCTATTTATTGTGTTATTATTGTGATATAAATTCAATAGCTTCACTGTTATTGAGTCTATTGCTTCCAAACTTACTCCACACATCTATGGTCTCCCTATCAACTTAATACAACTGCTAATTATTGAAAAGATTAAGCTACCTATTTATTGTTTATTTTGTATTGGAATAAATTCAATAGCTTCACTGTTGTTGAGTCTATTGCTTCCAAACTTACTCCACACATCTATGGTCTCCCTATCAACTTAATACAACTGCTAATTATTGAAAAGATTAAGCTACCTATTTATTGTTTATTTTGTATTGGAATAAATTCAATAGCTTCACTGTTGTTGAGTCTATTGCTTCCAAAATCTCTCCACACATCTAGGGACTCCCTATCAACTGCAGATTTTTTAAAAGATTGCTGTGCTTATTTGTTGTTTATTTTTATTGGAATAGATTTTATAGCTTCACTGTTGTTGAGTCAATTGCTTCCAAAATCACTACACACATCTAGGGCCTCCCTATCAACTTACTGCAACTGCTAATTCTTGAAAAGATTGCACTGCCTATTTATTATGTATTATTATTGCGATATAAATTTTATAGCTTCATGTTGAAGCTATAGAGGCTGGGCTGGTGGGTGTTGTATGGGGCATTGGTCACAAAATAGATGGCGCTGTGGTAGACTGTGTCAAATTTCCAAAGGAAAGTGTATGAGGTGGATCTGTAAATAACATAACCTGCTGCATTGCAGGTTAGATCAGAGTCCCTTTCTATTTATTAATATCTATATTAATCGAAATGGATGAAGAATTCTGGCTTCATCCAACCCACGGCTGCTCTCACCCAGAGATAAGTCAACAGAGCCGGACGCCTGGTCCTGTTAGAAATTAGATAACAAGTTCACACACCCTCTCAACCAAGGTCCGTTCTCCTTAGCTAAAGAAAAAGCTTGCAATCGTCACCGCGCGCTTATCACAACATTAACACCTACCAGTTTCAACAACATTAATAATAATGAACTTCCAAAGTTACAGGTTTATGCAATAGTTCGTTTTCTATTAGTAAATCAAGACCATCATCCATACATTGACCAAACCATTAAAACCCTAAATGTATTCAGTCTTTGCAATCATAATAATGAAACCAAAATCGAAGATGATTATGAAATAAACCCGACACGAGAGCTTTTCCTACTCTCCCTTAATTAGGCTGCTAAAACCCACTGAGAGATACCCTACTCTCTGTATTTACAAACAACCGAGACTTGCAAGGGGGGATGCAAATTAGTTCTGCGGGTTTAAAACAAACACCCTCTGACGGAAAACACCAGAGACCTTGTAACACTAACGAGTCACATGACACTGGGAAGGGAAAATGGCTAATTGGGCCCAATTTGGACATTTTCACTTAGGGGTGTATTCACTTTTGCTGCCAGCGGTTTAGACCTTAATGGCTGTGTTATTTTGAGGGGACAGCACATTTACACTGTTATACAAGCTGTACACTCACTCATTTAAATTGTAGCAAAGTGTCATTTATTCAGTGTTGTCACATGTAAAGTTATAATCATATATTTACAAAAATGTGAGGGGTGTAGACACCTCGGTATTTGTAGTTGTCTACATATTCAAATTTAGACCCGTCCTGAGTGGTGATGCTTGTTGGGCAGGCAGGTGCAGAGTGTGATTGGTTGAAGAGCATGCATTTAGTTAGCTATAACAGCCACCACTTATCTGGAAAGGCTATCCACAAGATTGTGGAGTGTGTCTGTGGGATTTTGTGCACATTCATCCATGTCGCTCAAATTCTTACGCTTGCCCATTTTTCCTGCTTCTAACACATCAACATTTTGAGGACAAAATAATGTAGGGACCAAATTGCTGAAAAAGTTCATGCTGGTTCTGATAGAAAGATGTCAGAACATGCTGTGCATCACAGTTTGTTTGTGTATGGGGATGCTGTTTTGGTGGCAAAAGGAGAAGCTACACAATATTAGGCAGGCCGTCTTCGGGATGTGCAAAGTTCAGTAGAATTGAGCAATGAAATTGTTTATAGTGACTTAGTGATGCCTTGAGGATGAATTGACTTACTATGGCATTGAGTGCAGCAGTCCAAAGTATCTAGAAACAGTAGTCAAACTGTTAAATAATAGCATGTATCTGTGTGATGGGGGCCTAGAAAAACTGTCCATAGTGACCAATTGTGGTGGGGGGTGAATTGAAATAAAGTAAATACATCTCTGGGGTTAGTTATGCATAGTGCAGACAAACAGCTCTCAGTTGTTGTATATTCATCATATACCACACCCCCACATTCCTTTACTGCGTATGTGCGTATGTGTGCAATACATAGTGCTTAATAACAGCTGTTAACCATAGTATATTGACAATATACCACTGCCCCTAGTGACTTATTGCTTACATGGCTCTCTTAGACAGTATGCAGGAGGGAAACCAGGTTTATAAGAGACTATTCCATACAGTATGTACGACATCAAATCACTTTTTGCTGTTATAATTGCATTGAAAAATGTTTATGAATGCAGCGTTGTAAAAAGTACGAAGTATAAGTGCTTTTCTGGGCTGAGTTCGGCTGAGTTCACACATTTTGGGAAGTTTTTAATTAAGACCAAAATCACCAGGTAAAAAGAGTTAATATATAACCAGTGACCAATTAAATCAAATCAATATTGTTTTTTATGGTCACTGAACACCCCTTGTCATATAGGTTTTAATTAGGAACTTCCCAAAACAGGTGAACCCAGCTGAGTACTTTTACTTTGTACCTTTTACAACTATGTATGATGTATGAATGCAATAAAGGCAATATCATATAACAAAAGTAATAGTTAGATCTGTACTGAATTGTAAATTGATTCCTTCAGAACCCTTTAAGAATTAGGTTGCTGTATAGTTCTGCCCTACAAAGGCTAACCACAACAACTACACAAAAACTGACACTTAAAAAATTGCTTTAACTTTCTTTTAACTGGCCAGCCAAATTAGTTATATGTATATAAGTATGGAAAGCCATTTTTGTCAATATTAAATAAATAAATATGGCTATGAAATAAGTCAAGAAATAAATAAATGACACAATAAATATATAAATATTTAAATATAAAATATATAAATTGTTTTTTATTTCATAATGGTGTTTTTCAAAGGAAGCCTTTTATTTATTTCAAGGCCCTCTTATTTCATAATGGCACATTTCATAATATCCATTTGTTATATTCAAATGAATGGGGCGTGGTTATCTCACAGAAACCAAATCAACAGCACCGTATTGAAGACTTTATTGAAAAACTCGGGCGGATAAGTGATCTTCAAAATATAGACATCGATATCAAAGTTTTAATTAGTTTGAGACCGATTGAGCACTGTTTTTTGTGTTTGTGTTTTTCTTTGTGTTGACTGGTCTATCAACCTGAGAAATCGCCGATCTGTTTGGTGTGTCACAAAGCACGATTTAGAGATCTCCTCTGAACTGTGCTGGGTAACACACCAAACAGATCACCGATTTCTGAGGTTGATAAATCGATCTCCTCTGAATCATGCTTTGTGACACCAAACAGATCCGCGATTTCTTGGGTTGATAGACCAGATCAAGCAAGCATATCTTCATAAGCTTATGACGTCTTCCACACGAATAAGGAGCTCAATCGCTCTCAAACTATTTAAAACTTC
>JACXGM010004209.1:0-23912 GCA_016801145.1 Umbra pygmaea | reverse complement strand
AAAATGTGGGATTATGAAATAAAAGTCCCCTGAAACAAATAAAATGTTTCCTTTGAAAAATACCATTATGAAATAAAAAAACTATTTATTTATTTTATTGGACTAGGTTTATTTATTTATATTTAAATATTTATATATTTATTGTGTCATTTATTTATTTCAGGACTTATTTCATAACCATATTTATTTATTTAATATTGACAAAAATGGCTTTCCATATATAAGTGACACTGCACAAATTGTACATGTATTTATGAAGTAATTGTTATTGTTAGTGCATATTTTGCCATTTGAACAGAAATTTCAATGACAACGGGATGATTTGTGCTTCCACTGTGTTTGTCAATGGGCAAGCGTCCTCCAAATTTAATCAAATATATACACATTAGGCAATGCCTTTGTAACAACGCACTTTATAGTGTAGGGATTCTACAGTATAATCTTTTTTAGATTATTTTTAATACAGTTTTTACAGCTTTGTAATTGGTCACTTGAAAGGGAAAGTATTTCCGTTGTTACGGTTCGGATTCTAAATAGCACCTTTCTCTTAAAAGTGTTCATGTCTTTTACTTGCTTCCTGCTTATCCAGAAGAGGGCGATGTTGGGCTGTTAATGCTTAGTTTATCGTAGATAAAATATTACCACAGTACGGTAGCTCTCTGTGGTGTGTAAACAAAAAATGATTTTACTTAAGATCGTTTTTTAGATCTTAGAAATATGTAATACGGACTATTTTAATCACAGTGTGTAACTTTATTCGACAAAGGCTGGTTTTACAAAAAGCAAATTGCAGTCATGACAACTACACAGTAAGTGAACCTGAAATGTTTTTGGAAATGTTCTCAGGATCAATATCTTACTAAAGTAAATTAAACAGGTAAGTATTCACATTGTGCGTACATTGTCCTATACGCAGCCTAACTTCAGTAATATAACATTAGTTATTCATGCCCAGGAATATTGTTTATCCTTTTATACTTATTGAGGATTTCATCATCAGTGTTATTGAGAGCAGGCATGACCTCTGCTCTTTAACTTATCAGCTCTGGAGCTAAATTTGGCACATACAGCCTTCCTGCACTCTTATAGGGCCGCCGGTTTTGGGAAGTAGGGGCATGGGCGGAAATCCCGGGGGTGTATGGACGAGGGGGACACGTCTCCCCCAATACTGAGAAAAATAGGATTTGTCCCCCCCAAATATATCACTGTATTCATAAATATGTAATTTCCATAATATTATTAATACACAATGAAAGCAATTGTGCTGATTATAGATACTTAAAAGCACATGCCTTGCAACCCCCTCACAATGGTTTGATCCACTGCCTCCCAGTGTTTATAGCTGTTGAATTCGAGTCAATGACAGAAGCTAGCACTGTGTTCATGTCTGTCTACCATCTAAAAGCACTTGTTTGTGCTGATCTTGGAGTAAACTGATAATAGCAAATAGGGCTGGGAATTGCAGGGGACCTCACAATATGATTTTATCACAATATGATTTTATCACAATATGATTTTATCACAATATGATTTTATCACAATATGATTTTATCACAATACTTTTGTGCCGATATGATATGTATTGCGATTCTTACGATTCTCGCGATTCTGAATGTATGGCAAATCAATTGTGTTTTTATGCTTATTTTTTTAATTTAACATGCTTAACAGTGCAGCGGAATACAATAAACTGTCAAAAACATTAATACTATAAAAAAGCCTGGCAATCATTTGCTTAAAATATTCTAATTGTTATTAATGGAATTTGAATGTGAAAAATGTTTGTCATGATTATTTTGAAAAGGTAATCCACCCAAAACAGCACACTCCTATGATATACATATGCATACTAATAAAATAAGGTATATTACAAAATATATGGACTATATGATGTATCATTGACTTATAGTACATTGTAGTAATTTAGCAACCAACATGATCCTCTGGCTGGCTACAGTTTTACTTTAAATCATAACAAATATTAGTCAGTAACAGCATTTGAAACAGTAATATTTGTAAAATCATTCAAACTGCACTAGCAGTACAGGTGTTAAAAAGCATAATGTCAAAAAATCGCTTTGCTTTTTTCCTGTTTAAGGAAAATATATTAAAAATAAGAGATGGCCCAACCAATCACATTACTGTTGTCAAGCGGTTGCTTAGCATGTATACATAATGCACAATCAATGACAGTATATATAAGTGCACGATGCGCCCAAATGACAATGTATGGGTATTAAACCTAATGCAAGTGAATATAGTGAGATTTGCCATTCTCCCTGTTAGTGTAAAGCTGGGAGACGATGATGAACGCGCAAACTGCCTTGAAGTCTATTATTCTAAACGCACTTTAACTAAATACTTTGTCATAACGATAGACGGATGAATGTGTTCTAGACAAATATGCCAATATTTATTAACATGTATGCCAATATTTATGAACATTTTCTGGAAATCTTTTTACAGCTTTGCCAACTAAAAAATATACTAACAAATATTGATTTTTGGGTTTGAGAATCGATACTTATATTGGCAAAAAGAGTATTGCGATACATTGCAGTATCGATTTTTTCTAGCATCCCTAATAGCAAAGATTATTGTAAACACCACATAAATAAATTGGTGCTCGTTAGCTCTGATGTGGGAAGCCAGCCAATACAATACGAAAACATAGCTAAACTATATTATAATAACAAAAGGTTGCAGATTAGTTTGTGTAAATGGTGAACTGATACAGCTGTCAACCCTTGTCACTGCAATCCATTTCAGATTTGCTAGCTGACTTGCTATCTACCCGGTAGATCCAGAGATTTTTAGATCAAAGCCCATAATAGAATTATAGAAAACATTAGATGAAAGAGGCCGATGCCTATCTCCTACTGTAAATAACCTGCACACTGTGTATGTGTGTGTGTGTATGTGTGAGAGAGAAAGTGTGTATGTAGCCAGCAGGCCAGGTAGAAAAATGGCAGAAAAAAGACAGACATCAGAGAATTTTTCATCGAACCCAAAAGGCGAAGAACCCTAGTAGCCTAATATATCAAACACTAGTAGACAAAATGATTTTCACCCCTGAGTAGGGGGGGATTCTTGCTGGCCACACACACACAGCTGGCCACACATACACCTAAAATCACAGATTTGGGTGGAGTAGTTGAGCTGAGTTTAGCATGGGTCATATGAACAAAGACACAAACACACACTGGTTATGACCAGCAGGGCCATGCAACACACACACACACACACACACACACACTACTGGTTATGACCAGCAGTGCCATGCAACACACATGCACACACACAGGTAACCAGTAGTACCATGCAACACAAACACACACACACACACACACACACACACACACACGCACACTGGTAATGTGCAGCAGTACCACACGTTGTGTCTCCATAGCTCAGTGATAATTAAGGTAATCAGCACAGCACATCTCTGCCCCTGTTGACAGACTCCCAGGGTGGGCCTAGCTGGGTCTGCATTCAACAGGCAGCCCAAGCCTCTGCCATTTTTTCCTGCAGGCTAATCTGTCAGCGCTGGCTTTATGTGTACTTCTATGCTGTGGCCCTGAAATAGAAATAATTAGGACATGGGCGGGCAACAGAGGAAAAGTGAAAACGTGTCAGACCAAGCATATGCTCCCAGCCCAGCCCTGTCGCTCCCAATATCTCCACTCCTACTTCGTTCACTGTCTTTTCCTTTGTTTTACATACACCCATCAGCCATAACATTATGACCACCTGCCTAATATAGTGTAGGTCCCCCTTTTGCCGCCAAAACAGCTCTGATTTGTCGAAGCATGGACTCCACTAGACCTCTGAAGGTGTGCTGTGGTATTTGGCCCCAAGACGTTAGCAGCAGATCCTTTAAGTCCTGTAAGCTGTGAGGTGGGGCCTTCATTTGGAGGCCAAGTCAACACCTTGAACTTGTTGTTGTGCTCCTCAAACCATTCCTGAACCGTTTTTGCTTAGTGGCAGACCGCATTATCCTGCTAAAAGAGGCCAATGCCATCAGGGAATATCGTTTTCTATGAAAGGGTGTACATGGTCTGCAACAATGCTTAGGTAGGTGGTACATATCAAAGTAACATCCACATTAATAGCAGGATCCAAGGTTTCCCAGCAGGACACTGCTCAAAACATCACATGCCTCCGTCAGCTTGCCTTCTTCCCATAGTGCATCCTGGCACCATGTGTTCCGCAGGTAAGTGATTCACACGCACCCAGCCTATTCACTGGCTATAAAGGAAAATGTGATTCATCAAACCAGGCCACTTTCTTCCATTGCTCTGTGGTCCAGTTCTAATGCTCACGTGCCCTTTGTAGGCGCTTTTGGCGATAAATGGGCATGGGCATCCTGATGAATGATGCATGGGCATCCTGACTGGTCTGTGGCTACGCAGCGCCATACGCAACAAACTGCGATGCACTGTGTTATGGCACCTTTCTATCAGAACCAGCATTCACTTTTTCACCAACCTTCTCCCTCCACGTGCATTACTGAGCCTTGGCTGCCCATGTCCCTGTTGCCGATTCACCAATTTTCCTTCCTTGGACCACTTTTGATAGGTACTGACCACTGCAGACTGGGAAAACCCCACAAGAGTTGCCATTTTGGAGATGCTCTGACCCAGCCATCTATACATCACAATTTGGCACTTTCGCTCAAATCCTTACACTTGCCCATTTTTCCTGCATCTAACATATCAACTTTGAGGACAAAATGTTCACTTGCTGCCTAATATATCCCACCCTTTGACAGCTTCCATGATGACGAGATTATGAGTGTTATTCACTTCACCTGTCAGTGGTCATAATGTTATGTTTGTTAATGTAATAGTGTGTGTGTGTGTGTGTGTGTGTGTGTGTGTGTGTGTGTGTGTGTGTGTGTGTGTGTGTGTGTGTCTGTGTCTGTGTCTGTGTCTGTGTGTGTCTGTGTGTGTGTCTGTGTGTGTCTGTGTCTGTGTCTGTGTGTCTGTGGTGGACATAGCAATTTCATGCTGAAATTAGGCGAAACAAGTTTTTTCCATTTGGCCACACACAGCATTGGCTTCCATCTGATGCTATCACTGTCTATCTGTCTCTCTGCCTGTCTGTCTGTCTGCCTGTCAGTCTGCTCACATTAGTGTTCGGGTGACACTTATGTTGGTCTTCAAGGAGTGGAAAACATGAAACTATGGGGGAACCTGTTTATTTTCTTCTACGAACTTACATGGACATCCACGTTGAGAACCCCAAGACTACTATATCTCAACTATTAATGTTGCTCAGAACACTGTCTTACCAGTTTTTCAGCACTGAAGGTATGTTTTTAAACAAAAAGCTTTAGCAAACACCGGGCTTCCCTCCTTTGTAAGAACAATGAAATAGTTTTGAAGATGTGGCGAAATTAGCCTGAGAAAAAGAAAAGCCCTATGAGATTTACTTGAATATTATGAGCCCTATGGGTAAGATTAACATCACCTCTTCATTGATTTTCTCTGTGAAATATGTAATACAATCAAAAATATAAATGTAACATCCAAGATAGTTTACATAAAAAAACTTTAGATAAATCTGGCCGTACTCTATCCATGTTATCTGACGTGTATGCATCTGTTGTCAGAGATACATAAAAAAATTAAAGTGATAAATTAAACAGTCAATATTTGTATATGGTTGAGCAAGCAGTTTTATTGTTTCAATTCAATAGCAGTAAAAATTTCCTAGATATTGGCATAAAAAATAAATACACTGACACACAGTACACATCAATTCAGAGCATACCAAACTTGCAAAATGTTATGTTTGCAGGCCATGGAAAAACTGGATAATTTTCAGAATTTTATTTTCAGAAAGTGTGTATTCAGATATTCCTTCCGAAAAGTTTCTGTGCATTATCTAGAACAGTGTTGGATTTGGATTATTGCAGGAAGTTAAACAATAAAGTCCAGAACCAAGAGGTCTGGTGTACATTCCTGCAGTCAACATCTTAACTAAATGCTCCCTCAAAATGTCTTCAGAGGAAAAACTGCACAATTTATGGAATAGAAACGTGGTAATTTCTTGTCCCCAAAACAATACGCACCTGAGTGATCGTTACACTGTGAAATCAGCTCCCTGATATGGCACAACTCCCATCTGGATGGCTTATCTCGGCAAAGAGGAAATTATTATTAACAGGGATGTAAACAAAGGTGCATATGACAATCGAGAAATTAGCTTTTTGTGCATTTTCAGCGTTGATAAGGCCTATTTTAAATATCAAGAAAACACAATATATATACTAGATGAAAGCCACTCAAACCAGTTGGAACCTGTTCAGTTTTGACCCCAGAGTTGAAACAACGAGCCGCAGCATCCTTTCCATCATGTCCTAATCTTTCTTCCTCAGTCCAGAGGAAGGTGGGAGGGAGGGTAAGTGGTGGTGGATTGGTCTTTGTGTTTGTGTGTGCAAATGTACAATTTTCTGTCCGAACGGCCTAAAAGCTTTGACCCCAAGTTCAGCCAATGGCAAGGCTGGTCATAAGATACATGAGATACAATTGTCACGTCTTATGTCCCGTAGTCTCCAGCACACACACCCGTAGCCTAAACACACCATCTTACCAATATAAACCCACCCTTGCACCATGCCTACAAATACCCCATCACTCCAGTAGTTGGCAGAGCATAAGTCAGGAGCCAAAGATCAAGTGAATCTACAGAATTTTTGCCCAATTTTCTACACAGAAAGGACACGTCTTAAGCGTGAGTACATCTTTGGTCAGTTTTTCATTGTCATTCTAGAAAATCTTTGCATTCAACAGTTTTCTGTATTTTTTTGTATGATATCTGAATTTCAGTTGTTTCTATATACTCTTATGATCTTATTTCACAAATACCGGCAATCCAGTATACAATATAATTTTAGCCCTAATGATAGCCATAGCAAGTCAAAAAGTGTAATGTCTATCAACCATACATATGCTTGACTAAGTACCATATTATCTGTCTACTACAGATGATTTGTTCAAGGTTTGTGTTACCTGTCCTGGGATTATGTTTGATGCTGGAAGACTTGTCTGCTTTCCTGCTACCTGATAGCGTGAGACAGATAAGGGTATGAAACATCCTTAATGTTCTGTCACGGGTTGTTTCTTAGAAACTATTGTCAATTTGCCTGGTCAAATAAGTGTAACAATAAAAAAACACAGCTAACACGATTTAGATAGGCTACTATCTTAAAAATATATATTTTGCATAACTTTTTTATGAATGATGACATTTTTCTGTGGTTCCTCACCTACTTTAAAGACAACAAATCTGTTTTGAATAAATACAGATAAATAATATGTTTTCAGGATGTGAATCGGCTGGACCAAGAATTCTTCCCAGACCTGTCAGATCTCTCTGACCTTGACAACCTTTCTCCACCAGGAGACGCCGGGGCGATGACCCAGGACTGGGAAGGTCGTAGATCTCTGTCTGCCACCTTCCTTGCCCCTCTGGAGCGTTTCGCCACCCCAATGGAACGTATATCTGTGCATCATCACAACCACCACCGTCACAAACCCATAGAGAAGAGGTAGGGGCAAATGGAGAACTGGATATTGATGCAAAAAAGTTCTAAATTTTTTTCTTTAAAATAGCTAAATGATGTTGTGTAACAGCCTTTTAATTACCTCAATAAACTGGCAGCAAATTTACTGTACTGATAAACATCCTGGCCTTAATTGGAGATGCACTCTTAAACTTCACACCCGGCACAGACAGTAAAGGAATGGCCACCCCACTGAGTCTGGATCCTCTCTAGGTTTCTTCCTGGAAAGCAAATTACTGGGGAGTTTTTCCTAACCACTGTGCTTCAATTTTGCATTGTTGCTTGCTCTTTGGGGTTATAGGCTGTGTATCTATAAAAGCACTGTGTGACAACTGCATTTTGATTGACTGATATAACTTTAGCCACAAAACAAACAAGTCCAGGCAGAGCTGTTCAAAGTTTCTGTGTAGAATCGAGCCGTAAGAACAGAACTACTTTCTTTACCTGCCCTATTTAACTTTGTTCAAAAATACAAAAACTGTAAACGTTAGGAACTAACATATTGGATCCAGGGGTTGAAAACACCATAATATAAATATATCTATCATCTATGTAGGTATTTCAGAAATGTATTATATTATAACTGTTTTGTTCCAGTGTTAAAAAATATAGTATACATAGAAAATAATTTAAAAAATCTAGCCTGTTAAATTGGCCCCACCTCTGCCAAATGAACGGAAGATTTAAGTGACACGTTTTACAGCTTAGGAACATTGTAAAAACTGGTTTTATAGACATAAATGGGATATATGCCATTAAAATGATTGCTATATTATTCAGTGCTTGGTTACATACAAAATCATAGCCTAAAATGCATAATTTATATCAAAGACTGCTCCTGTCGGCCAGTCGACAAACTGTTAGAGCAACTTATTGCAATTCCTGTTCAAATAGAGAATAAGCACCACGTAGTGTAAGAATTAATTTCCCCCTCTCAAATGATTTATCCAATTATTAAAATATCAAGACATTCATGTTCTACAGCTGTCTTGAGCTGGTCACCTTAAAAGTAGTTCCTTTCTCACTCAGTAAAAATCTGCACATTGCACCTTTAATATTTTTTTCTTCTGCGTTCCCATCAATCAAGGAGGAAGTCTACAGCTCCATTGGATCCTATTGGAAGCGCTTTTATAACCCCCAAGCTGAACAGAAAGGTGAGTTCAGAGAACGAAGGGATGGAATAACCATTAGTTTATTAGTATATGTCCTTCATAGCGATATTTTACTCAAAATCTTCTAGTATTTTACTTGTTAGTCCTGTATTTTTTGCACTAAAAGTCCTCAATATTCTATAAATATTTCTGTTCGGAAATAAATGATGTATCCCAAATGGCGGACCGATTTGATTCTGTTTTGCAGGAAGAACCTAATTACTGAAAACCAACTGATTCCAGGTCCTACAAACTCATCCAATGCATGTATGGTATAAAATTCAAATCAGAATTCAGTACAAAAGATTTGGCAGCATGTGATATGTTAGGACTATTTATTTATATTTAAGGAGCTGTACTACTGTACTTACCCAGTCATTGGGATATGACCCCCCTCTAGTGGTTGTGAATGTGTATAATATGACAAACACAGGTCCTGTGTGCCAACGTTTTAATAAAATGTGTTCCTTACAATGTTTTTATTCACATATACTCAGACAGCAACACACATGTTCCCCAAAAAAGAAATGGTTTTATTTGTCAAGCTACAGTTAAAGAAAAACAATATCAGATGCCGAAAATATAACATTTGCTAGGCTTTTTTCTTCTCTTATCACTTTCACATATGTACAATGAAGAACAAGGTATATACAGAGACCCTAATGGGTGGTGGTAAGAGTGCATGTGGTTTATGGGGACAAAACATGACCCTCCCACCAACAAAAAAAGCAAAGTAAAACTGAACAACTTAAAAAGAAGCTGCCACAGCTTTGGTGACATCCACTTATATTTCTGTACACTACAGTCAACTTTTCTCTTCAAAAAAGACAATCATGAGGGAAGGGATTTGTTTCTCTAATTCAAGATCAATCTCAACTAGCGTTTTCAGAAGAGCTCAAGAAAAAAATCAAACGATAACACAAATGAAATAAAAAATTGTACAACCATACATGCATAAAAGGATGTTCAAGCCACTTCCACAAGGGTAAGCGACGACTTACTTTCTCCTGTCATATCAGTTTACACCAATAACCTCATCCTCAAAACTAGAAGGCTCTCTGGAAAAAAGAAAAATACATACTAGCATTGTAAATTGAAGACAGTAGCCATGACAAACTGTAACCTAAGGGCCTGTCATAAAATACCACATACTTGCTGTTAGAAGTTGTGCAGTAGCAGATGTTAACACACTCATTGTGTGTATATAGCACCGGTTGACAAAAACAACTGAAAAGTGGACGAGTACAAAAATGAAAAATTCTGGTTAAGGTCTGTATGAGAACATATCACATCACAGCCATTAGTTTAAATTGCAGGCCATTAGCAGTTGCTGAAACTGTATAGAAACTTAATTTTTACCATGCTTTAAAAAGTGCACTGTTGTTGCACAAATGTCTGTGCCTATTTCTATTTTCTGATTTGATAAAAAAAAATATGAAAATGAAAACACTGAATGACAACTTTCATAGGTTCTTAAAGAGATACTGCGAGATTCCGTCAGTTCTGACAACGTTATCGTAAGTCTCTATGCGAAGTATGAAGGATGTTAGAGGTTGCAAGTATTAGTGTACCTGTATTTCCAGTCATTGCTATTAACAGTAGCTAGCAATGGCTCAGGAAACTACCTCAGACTTTCTTCGTAATAAACCCAAAGAAAAAAAAGTGTATCCAAAAGATATTCTGGCTCTCGGTAAATCGATATCTTCATTTTAAGAATCTCACACTGTCCCTTTCAGCACTCAGTGATAAGCAGGTATTAAGTGTAATCGAAGACAAAGAAATTAATAAACAAATCACAAAAGCTTACACGAGAAAACAAATTGCTAGAAAACAAATCAAATAAAACAAGAGCTGCCCTTCTAACACTAAGAAGATAAATTATGGACATAAAAATAAACAGGAGTATCCATTTTTTATTTCTGAGAATGAAATCATTGTGGCTCTGTCAAGGCAGTAGAGTTGCATTGATTACTGATTACAGAGGCTTTCACAATCATCGATATATGGTAACAGGTGATTGTACCATAATAAAATACTAGCCTTTCTCCTTGAATCTTGACAGACAGAAATGTTGCCCATCAATATCCTAAATAAATAATGCTTTATAACTTGTCATGCACATTATGCTATGACCTTTAACAGGACAACTAGGAGATGGAGATCTGTATGTAATTCTTATATTTATTTAGGGTATAAAAATCTAAATTGTGTAAGACTACTGAGCAAGAGAAAAAAGTTTCTATTTATATGTTACATTTAATAAAGAGAACCCCCCCCTCTGCTCAGGCATGGTTTTGTCCAGTTTTCACAGAGGCAGGACGTGACAGAACCAACAAAGGTGACTATGGTCATTGTCAAAAAAAAGAAACGAAAAACTCTTAACGATAACGTTGTCATCCAGGTGAAGGGTAGTAATTAGCTTTAGGGATTGCAGAAAAGAACATGGATGTATCAATAGGACACAGGAGAAAACTGATTTGAAAATGTGTATAGGTAGATATAGTCCCTCTTCAGGGGTCTTTCTTCTGTCCTGACCTCCGAGTGTCTCTGCACTTGTGGCAGTAGAAGATGTCAGGGACGTTGGACTTCTTGATCTTGGCGCACGACAGATGGACCCACACACCACACTGGTTGCACTCAATCATGGGTCGCCCCGCAAACGGCTTGCCACAGTAACAGGTGATTAAGTCCCAAGAGTCGTCACCTGTGGAGGAAAGGTGGGACAAGAGCTTAGAAGGGTCACATCAAAAGATTTAACAAGATGGCTTCAACTGTTTTGTTCGTTAGAGGTTTATTGAACAGAGCCTTCAGGACTTGGTAATTATTTATGAACTACATGGAGAGTAACAATATAACTAATACTCACACGATCATGTACTGCTTAAACTCTGAATCAAACACCACAAATGACCAACTGTTACAAAATAGTCTCATTAAATGTTTTGTCCCCATTGTGATTGTGTGACTGTCAGAGGCAAACTTGTACTATATATGAACATGCTAAAATATTGCATCCTACTGAGCATGCCCTGTGTATATTAAACATCACAGAACAGACCAGGTTCTGGTAATCCAAAAGCCTCTTAAAGTTCATTGTTACTATGACTGATGAACTTAGCCATAAAGCATTTTTTGGTAAACCAGACCCAGAGCATCAAAATTGATCAAATGCATGCAAAGCAGAAAATCATATTACAACACTCATGTTTGTTTATAACTAGAAAAACAGTTGTGCTTCCTTTTTAAAATCGACCGTGTGATTAGAGTGAGATCACTTACCCGACTCGACCATAATGTCTTCGTCAGCGATCCAGGTCTCGCCCTCACTTGAGCTCATCTCTGCCTCCCGGAGGGACTCCTCCGCCTGCATTGTAGCCAGCCCCTGCATTCCGCCGGAGACCACGTGCCCCGCCAGGTCCTCTCCAACAGGGCGATCCCCAGGGTGGGTGTGGCCCGTCTCAGAGTCTGTCTCACTTTGTGTGGCCGAGCTCTTAAGCTTCTTCAGGGCTTTCGGCTGCTTGGGGTTTTTGCTGCGCTTGATGCGGGCCCTCTTCTCCCCACCACTGCTACCGCTTTCAGCCCCTCCGCCAATGGCGGAACCCATAGACAACTTTTTAAGCTTTTTGTCTTTCTTGCGCTCGGCCTTGCCGGCCGCTTGGCTGTCGTAAAGGGAGTCTTTCAGGCGCATCTTGTCCAACAGGGAGCTGTCCGAGTGCATACGGCGCATACCCTTGCCCTTGTTGGCACGGGCCTTTCGGACAAATGTGTGGATGGTGTGCAGGTCATTGCCTCCTTCTCCCCAGCGGGCCCCCATAGAGCTCCCTCCGCTGCCTCCACCACCAGCCAAGCTCTCCCCCGACGCCCCTGAACTGTGCGGAGAACTGGAGGACGCTGGTGACCATGGACCTTCCTACACAGCAACAGAGAAGAACAACTGGGCAATCAATAAAAGATGCAAATGAACATGCATGGAATTGATTTGGGCAAATTCAAACACTATTAGAGCATTAAACAACATTAAAAATAGGGTAACTTCATATCCTGATGTGCCTAGTTTATCTACCTCTTTCGGATTGGGGATATAGCCTGCATATGCCAAGACAAAATTGCAGAACTTGTTAAAGTCTTCAACAGTCCTCTTTCTTCTCTCTGGAGGCTACAAAGAAAACAACACTCAGATTAATCCACACAGATGAACCAAGACACCATCGCACATCATATCAAACTTAAACGATTGGGAGGTTTAACTAAACATCACACGAAAAGTGTACTTACCAGAGTCTCCGTTTTGCACTTCAATAACGAATCTGTACGGAAGATTAAAAAAAATTACTAAACATCTGTCAAGTGTTTTCCTCATTAGGTTACAGAACATTAACCAATACAATTATAGGGTTATAATAAAATAACAATTCTCTTCTCCGGTCAGTCTGCTGTAGTGTTAGCTAGCTGTGTCAATATCTTTTCGGCCTTAATATTTAATCAAATTAATGTAGGTATAGCTAGCAAGCTTGCAATGTCATTGACACTAGTCTCCTGCAACGTTCCGGGTAGCTAAAGCTAACTTAATACCTGGTTAGCTTAGCTGTCAACTTAGCTAGTTGTCTAAAACGAATGCACATCTGCCCTACTCATAAACTAAAAGCTACAACTACAAATCCTGTCTTAATATCACAACATCCGTTTAATTACTCCAAGCTACGTGTCATGCAGAGCAAAGTAATCGGTCAAGCCACCCCGGATAACATCGTCTGAAAGGACTGAAGTCAGTTAGCCAGGGTGGTCAAAGTGTTGAGTCGCATGTAGCCAGCTGTTTCATTAGCTAGCTAACAATCGTGAAAAGTGCATTGACAACACGGCTTCGACCCCGAATTTTGAACGTTATTTTTGCTAACAGCATGTAACAATCACGTAGAATGCTGGGCAACGGGCAAAACCATTGTTACAACCGTTAAACACCGCTGAAAGAACGTTGGTTGTCTGGAAAAGTAGGGAACAGTTGGTCGTGTGGCTCCATTTTGTTAGAACCACTAGCTTGCTAGTTAGTAGTTAGCTAGCAGTATTTACTAGCACAAATGTGGCGTGGTCACTTGGTAAATGTTAGTTAAATAGTTGGCAACCGTTCAGTTAGTTATCGTTAGGCAGCTACAACTACAGTTCCAAACTCTAAAAATGTACTGTACTTTAGTATTTACTAGCTGGTTCTGTACTGTAGTTAGCTACGTTGTCATACAACAGAAATACAGCCATCTACTGTAGTGTCCTGCAGAATTATTTGATTAAATTATGTCGTTAGTTACTACTATTAATCTAGCAATAATTGAATGCTCGACTTTAATACTCGTATTCGTTAGCTGGCGAACATGATTTAACAACCAACATTTGCTTCACCGAATTGTTTGTTTTTCTTAAAACCGGCAGTAATGTACAGCAGGCAGTTTGATTAGCAATCAAGAGTCATGGTTAACTCGAGTATCCGTGGGAACGGACACTTGTTCACGTACCTTGGTGCTCGGACATTATTTCAAGCATTGTCGCCTCCGCAACAAGGCCCTTGTCTTGGTAGCTACCAGGTAGCTCTCAGCGGCTGTGCTGCTTCTCTCCCGGCTTGAGACTGCTGCTGACTGCGTGAGACCGGGTCAGTGGGAGCAGCCCCAGCCGTGGCCGATTATTCAACACTCCTCAGACAAGCGAATTTCCTCGACTTTTGTCTTATGGTCCCCAGTTCTGGATAGCTGTTAATCCGGCAAGAGAACGGGATAACAAACAGATCCTCCAGAAACAATATTAGCCCGTTTGGCTAACAAGCTTAGCTAAGGTTAGCTAGCCTGCTAATTTCTTCGTCACAGTCGGCAGCTACTATATTGCCTAAATAATACTGGTAGCAAACTACCAAGCTAGTTTAGTAAACTAACGCGCTAAGTCGCCAGAGAATAACTGCCGCAGGTGCATCCATATACGACAAATGCATTCCGGTAACACATTTTTTGGATGAAGTTGACGTTTTTCCATAACACGAGCAATTCTCGACGAGAGTTCGAAATATGTCTCCTCCGTTCCGTCTCTTTTCGCGCAGCTTGCGCGCCTCTTCAAGCCATGAGCGATGTCAACTGATTGCAGAAGCCCCTTGTGGTTGCCAAAACGCGATGACGTCTCTGTGATGTCCTGGGTAGTGTAGTTTAATATTTGTACATTCTTCTAAATGAGGATGGACAACTAATCTTCAAAAAACTACACTACACACGTGTCAGAAAGCTTTAGGTTTTCACTTATTATTTTAATTTAAAAAAAATGTGTAAGAAACATGTACAGTCACCACATCAATATTTTTTCACTTCAGTGAGCACTATCATTAAGAAAACCTAGTAAAATAAAATGATCAACCTTTCACAATGTAACATATAGGAACAATATATTAACAACGGAAAAGTAACGTGCATCCAGAACAATGCCCCAACCCCCTCTATCAGGTTAGCAAGACTAAAATCCTTGAGTATGAGTGCCAAATATTTTCAGTCGGAGTCAAACACATCACAATAACTAATGTACAATGTCCAAGTAAATATGTGACTGTTAAGCAGCCACTGTGTGAATTTCTTTCAATATGTTGAGTCTTGAGAAAATTTGCTCACTTTCCATTTAACAATGTATTTGGGTTTCCCGGCGTAACCTTGTACCCAGGCACACAGCACAGCGCATATGAGCCTGAAACACATCTCTTGTTGGCCTTGAGGCAGAGACTTATTAATGAAGCAAAACATTTTTGCTCATCTTTTAAATTTACCTTGTTGCATTTAAAATATTTAATTTAAGTTGTGTGGCCTCCTATTTTTTTCCAAAGCTGTCTGTCAACAAATGTAGACGTGCCTTATAGTATCTTGCTTCCACAAAGGATGTGCTGTGTTTTTCCTCAAAATGAATTGGGGCATTAATATGGACAAATGTTTTTTTATCTTCCATTCTTGTTTGAATAGGCTACGCATTTTACATTGCCATTAGCGCACAGTGGAAATCTAAGAGGTGGGAGCATGGATGGATGGGAGGGTTTGGCAGCAGATTGCATATCATTCATACCGGGCAACGAACTACATTCGCTGTCTATACATTTTACATGTTTAAAGTTATTAAATGGTTATTGTATTTTTTGTTTTTAAACGTGTCAATATAACATATTCAACTAAATTATAAACGTTTTAAATGCTTTGTTTTCATAACCACACGTTCTTTTGAAATGTGTATTATGTAATGTTGGCGGGGCTGGGACCGGAGTTTTTCCCAAATGTGCCCTCTAACCTTCTCTATGAGCTTACAAACTATATGGCGCATGCGCGTAAAGCGCTGTAAACCGGATGTGTTTTTCCTAAAATAAGAATGTTTTGCTTCCCTTGTCTCGACGATGAAATGTACAATATCCTGCGGCGATGCATTCTAATGTCCTAAAAAAAGCTTCCAAGATTTGTAAGATTAAAAAAAATCTATAGTTTTTGGTGTGGCAAGCGATCACACGTGGTGACTATACAGTATTTTTTGTTATAACGCATTGGTTTTTGTCTATGGACGTGTAACATCAGTAGCTATATAGACTGTAATATGTTGTTGGAAGTATTGCAAGGAACAGAGGCAGGAGGATTCATTTTGATACAAGGTAAATGGCATGGCCAGCTAATAGCAATATTTATTTAATTTAAAGAATGCGTAATGGATTTGTTTGTTAGTGTTGTGTTGATTTAGGTATCAAAATATTCTTGTATGTTGCAAATAGAATGGCAATGAACAAAGCAGACGTGTTTCCCAGTACTAATTCTTACATGTTTGTATATAAACGGTCAGTTCTAGTAGTGCTCCACAGGATAACTTTATGGTCCAAAAGAAAAAGGTTAATGTGACATGCAGTATAGAATTGTTAGAATATAAACCAATTCATCAGACCAGTGAGTGCTGGATTTTTCAGAAAATGTGAGCAGTAGTCAGAAAAGTGTGCTATTAACTGTTTATAAATCATGTTGCAAGCGAAACTAACCTCCAAAAGAGCTTCAACGCCATTCACCAGGCCTTCTATAGCCTTCAAATGCTCTTAAACCCCACCAAAACTAAATGCATGCTTTTCAACCGCACACCCCCCATACCCGCCAGCCTGACTAGCATCTCCACTCTGGATGGGTCCAAACTGGATTATGTGAACACCTACAAATACCTAGGTGTCTGTTTAGACTGTTCACTTTCGTTCCAGCATCACATTAACATTCTCCAATCTAAAATAAAATCTAGGATTGGCTTCCTATTCAGAAACAAGGCCTCCTTCACCTATGCTGCCAAAAAGATCCTGGTAAAAATGACCATCCTTCCAATCCTTGATTTCGGGGATGTCATTTACAAAACTGCCTCTACCTCCCTACTTAAAAAGCTAGATGTAGTCTATAATAGTGCCATCCGATTTGTTACCAATGCCCCATTTAACACCCACCACTGTGACCTATATGCACTAGTGGGCTGGCCCTAATTACACACTCGGCGCCTGACCCACTGGTATCACCTAATTTACAAGTCAATCCTATGAAAAACCCCTCCTTACCTAAACTCACTCCTCACCATTGCCTCACCCTCCCGTAACCTGCGCTCATCCAGGTACATCTCCCTGATCACTCCAAGAGCACACACCTCCTTTGGCCGAAATTCCTTCCAGTTCGCCGCAGCTAACGATTGGAACGAGCTACAGAAGACTCTGAAACTCGTGACCACTGTCCCCCTCACTTCCTTTAAATCACAATTGTCAGAGCTTCTGTCTAACCATTGCACCTGCTGACCTCCCCCCTCACATGTACACTACCTCTCCCTATCTGATCCATTACCTTAGCATTTTGCCCAATAAGCACCTTTGTATATACTGACTTGAACATTATTTTATTTTCAATATGTTACTTATCAACTGTTATTTGCACTCTTACCATTTGCACAGTCATACTAGTGTTAATTTATTACATTGTTTTTGCCTGCCACTCTGTATACTAATTAGTTCTACCTCTAAATCTCAGATTTCTTTGCACTAATTGTACATTTACTTACATCTACCTCTTTCAATTTTGACTGTATTTTTCATCTTTCTTCCTTACTCTACCCTTTGTCTAATTCTTGTGTATTTGTATTCATGTGTAACTCTGTCTGTACTTGCACCTTTTTGCTTTATCTTGGCCAGGTCGCCATTTTAAATGAGAAATTGTTCTCAACATGGCCACCTGGTTAAATAAAGGTTAAATAAAAAAAGAAACTGCAATTTAAAATACAAATATTAAATAGTATACTATCTTTCTGTGGGATAGTCAGCTGAAATTCGTTAAGAATTGCACGGTATATGTTGGTTTGGGTTTAAAAATTGGCCTTACCTCATCGCAAAGACTCTTAGTAGGCTCTGGAGATACAAAGTTCAGCAAACTTTTAACAGCCAAACGACCACAAATTAACTGAACAGTGCTTGACCTATCACAAATTAACTGAACAGTGCTTGACCTATCACAAATTAACTGAACAGTGCTTGACCTATCACAAATTAACTGAACAGTGCTTGACCTATCACAAGGAAACCCTATAATGCAACTTGTCAAGGCCCTCCCATTTCCAACATCAAGGGGCATAGCACAAAACTCTGGGTCCTGTACATACGCTGTCTCTCCTCTTTTTACTCCAGGATTTGAGGGCCCACCCCAACACATTAGGGCCCAATATTATTATTACCCCTTTTACCCCCAGTCCAACACCACTGCCAACATCCACCCTGGCTGATGCTGTGTCAATTTGAAATTGACACGTACAAGGCTGCCAGGCATTGTTGGTATGCTGCGACTAAAATTTGAACTCTTTGCCAGGTTAAAATATTTTAGTCAGTTAAAGGTTGCCAGAAATTGCACTTTGAATACAAATGAATTGTTTAGATTATGACTGTTTGAGATTTGGAGTAAGGAAAATAGTCTCTCTATGGAGATTTACGCTTGAGACTGAGACTGAGAATTTAATGAATGTTTGGCTATTCCCTTCATAAATTCTCTGAAGCCTTTAGACATTTCCCAATTGACAAGAAACACATTTACACAGGAGTTCTAATAATACTACCTCATAGTTTTCAGAACAAAATATCCCCTGAATAGTGTATGTGGAAGATTTGATTTTAAATTCTGCATTCAATTCTCGAAACAGTATAACACTTAACGAACCATGTACACAGTTTGTGTGTTTGTTTGAAATGTCACTAGTGCTTGATGAAATAATTGTGGAAAGTCAAATCTTTGTCAAACTTTTAACCACGTTTCTATACTCTGCAATTTTTGTCCTCTTATCCCCCAATCTATATTTTTTAACCAGTACCTTAACATTAAAAAAAATTAAACCTACAACTTTTACCGCTTGGTTCTATGCACTCTTCAAAGGGCTCACCCGGGATAATAGTTACTTGCCAATGAGTTGATCGCAATTTTGTTTACCAACTGTAGATTATAATAATAACATAATCAAATTTGGTATATGTAACCAGATTATACAGATTTTATAGCTATATTAAAATTGTCTGTGTCAACCAAAAACAAAACATGGTTTGGTCCTAATTTAGGGTTTGACATTTTGGTAGGGTTAGGTTTACAATAGAATGTTAAGGAGATAATATAGCAATTGACAAGGTTTTAAGAGGCTAAAAGCACTTTTTAAAACGTGCCCCGTTTCAGTGTAACAGGTGTAAACTGCAGCCGGAGGATAACACGGTGTAGGCAACACGAATTGTTTGACTTTGTTTTGCTACTGACAGCACTCCAACTTTCCTAACAACACAGCTACGTGTCAAAATTGCACGGAATTCTCCATTAAAAAGATAATATAGCAATTGACAAGGTTTAAACTGGTTTTATGACCTGTTGGACAACCTTCACATCTGACCATAGCTAGCTAACATTTGCCATTACAATTGACAGATACAGTGAAATACTCTGGTAGACAACTCCTGAAAAGCTACCTCAATACAGCACTTAAACGGTAAATAACTCACGCACAATATAAGTCCTGTTTTTATCTATTTCATATATAGTTAGGTTTGTATACTAACTTTAAAAGTCAAATCAATATATTATGTTTCAGGGAGGAAGAAATTGTCCATGTGTTGGGTTTCGAGACTAGTGAAGATGAACTCCGAGATGGACTTGACAAAACTTCTGCACAGAGGTGAATCGAAATGAAGAAACCCTCATATTTTCATAATTTTTTAATAGACTTCTGCTTTTCTGAGTTAACAGACATCATTAATTCAACACTCCATGTTAATTTGCCATTTAGTGGATAATCACAGTAGTTTAGCAGACAGTATTTTTAATACCTCCAGAAGAAAATGCTGTGTATTATTTTCAAGTAATAATTAATTTGTCAAAAAGGGATTCTCCAGTTAATTTTACCCTGAAAATGTGACTGAAAGGCACGGCTGCCTGACAGGCTGATGCTTAACTGACTCCGCCCAGGTTTAACCAACTCCGCCCATTCTTCCGCATCAGCCAGTCAAATTCCAATATTACTTGCACATAACTTGCATGCTTCGGGAAGACCTCAGTTAGCCTTGTGGTTATTGCATCTGACTAGTAACAAAAAAGATTGCTAGATCGAATCCCAAGCTGGCAAGGGAAACAATTTTCATTTTGTCACTGAAGACAGCATTTTACCTGTAAAAAGTTATGTAAATGATGGAACCACTAACCTGCATGTTTTCTTATCATAGACTGCACTTTCACAATGCTTACTCCGACCCGCTTGGCTGGACTGCAAACTCACCATTTACAGTCCACCAGTTCACCGTAGAGGACATCAGCACTCTCCTCAAACAAACTCCTCAGGCCAAAGCAGTGACTCTAGTCATAGACTCACTTTCATGGATTCTGCGGCATCACCCGCCTGCTGTCATCTGCCAGACACTTCAGGCTCTCAAGAAAGGTTTGTCATGGTATTTATAATCACTGTCTTTCTGAATCAGGTCAATTATTATCTATGTAAAAGAGGTCAGTTTGTTCACTTTTAATAGCATTCATTTGTCTACATTGAATTCAGTTAAGTTGTAGGGCTCCAGCTCAGTTCCTTTACTCACCCGTAGGGGGAGCTGTAAGAACAGTAGTCGGGCTGCTGCACACAGACATGCATCAGCGAGGTACGGTGGGAAGCATTCGACACTTAGCGTCGGCGCACATCACTGTGGCCCCGGAGACGCGAGGAATGGGAGCTGTCGCTAAAACGACAAGACGCACCAAATCGGGCAAGCTTATGCAGGATGTAAGAGCAGCGGACGGAGCGTGGATGGCTTCTTATTTACATTGAAGGATTGAGCTGTGTTGTTGATTCGCCACCTGTTGTGTGTTTGTTTACCAGGAGCAGATCTTCAGCATTAATGAGGAACTGTCGGTCACAGTACAGAGCAAACACAGTCATCCTGGACGCTCACATAATAATACAGACGAATCTGAGGTAGTAGACTGATGTGATCCCACACACACGCACAGTGTGAAAAGAAGCAGAAATATGACAGTGGCTTTCTTTTCTCAGGTGGATCCAACTGCCAACCTGACCTTTAACCTACGCCTGTCTGATACAGAGAGAGAGGCCAAAGAAAAACTGGCGCTGCCCTTCGTCTTCAGTAAAGAGAAGTGTGTTACTGTCCTGCCCTTTGCTTGCAAGCTGACCTGGCTTGCTTCAGTCTAAATAGCTAGCATTAAGTGTTTATTGAATTCCCTGTTTTTCTTCTTCCAGGAAGTCGGCCCTTCTGCACCCGGGGCCAGGTTCCGGAAGGATCTTATATGAGCCAGATGCCAATGATGATTATGACCAGGAGGATCCAGATGATGACCTTGATGTTTAGTTGACCTTCTAATAGCTACAAAGAGAACAGTTCTTTACAGTTAATGCTACAAAATGCAGACGTTTACATCCTGGAAACCACAGTAACAGTCAAGACATGGTATAGGCAGAAGGCCTGACACTGGTCCTAGTCCATACATGGTGCACCTGAGATTTTTGAATCCGAGGACATATATTTCAGCAGAAGACGGAATGATACGAATATCAGATGACTAGATGTAGAAATTTGACCTCCACGTAGTCTGTTTAAATCTAGCTTGGTGCTTTTTCTGTATTGTATTTTGCTGCAAGAAATGGTTGTAATGAATATTCCTACACTATCACATGTAATGGCTCAAGCTGTTTCACATGTTTTGGTACAGAATGCTTGCTTGCAACATAGAAGCTTGAGTATGTGACACTAGTTTACTAACTTTGTTGAAATAGAACCAGCTCAGCAATTTAGCCACATGAAATCCCATAGACTTGATAATAACCCTAAAATAGATCTGTAGAGTTTGATGCTATTGTTGCTAAGAGCAACAGATTTTTATGCTGGCCTTCAAGTGCACAGTGCAAATGTATGCCAACATTATTTACGAGGGGCTGTAAAAGCATGGATATTATCAATACCATTGCCAGGGAATAGTCAGCAATAATGAATTTACATTATTAAAATGTTAAAGGCTTTCAAGGATTTATATAAGACAAAAGAATGTTTTTTTTCAGGCGAGTCAGTCGTTTGCATATTTTACCATATGAGTATTTCTTTATTTGTTTTTTTGTAAATCACAAAAATCCCAGCCTGACCATTTAAGAAAGATCCGTTTAAAGACAACTATTGCTCATATACCTTTTGGTGGACACGAGGGCACTGGTTAGCTATGGTAATTGAACTTGATGATAAATAATAATAATTTGTCATGTCTATGGTTATTGTTCAAATGCTCCCAATATTTTACTTTTGGAGGAACTCAAAATTTTCCTATTAGGTCTGATGGTCAGACATCCTAGTGCAAAACAAATGTTAGGAGGTGACTTTGATATGATCATGTGTAATGACACAGATTTCCACAAAAGTCAAATTCTGATACAAACTTTTATTGTTTTCCCAAAACCTTAAGTTATACACTTGGAGGATATTTGGAGGTTTAAAAAAACAGTTTCATTACAATCGAGAATTGATTTTTGGGTAAAATCCTCCAGCTAACCATTCACTAAGGAGACCAGTATTCTACCAGCTGCATTAACAGATCAAAGGTATTCTTTAGAAACTTTTTTGATAATGATCAGCAAAAAAGCTTTTTAGGTGGTTATTGGAAAATGTATTATTCACTACTACACCATGATAATCTAAAAAAAGATTGAGCTGCTTATCATTACTTGTTGGAACTATGTTTCTATTACTATTAACTGGTAAAACCTGGGAATTTATTCAATTCAAAATATGATCATCGTGTATTATACTTGGAAAGGATCGTGCAAAGCAAAGGACAGCTCAAACTACGTAAGACCTACTTATAGATGATTGGCGCTCCATTACTGTTAAACAATGATTATAAAATTCTAGCAGCCATCACAGCTAAGCGTCTAAAACATGAATTAAGCAACTTAATTGACACCTACCAATCTGGTTTCATGAAAGGACAGAATATCTAAAAATATACAGTCTTAAATTTATTAGAATATACAGAGATCGTTAGAGCACAATCCCTTAATTTTATTCCTAGATTTCAGGAAAGCATTTGACACTGTGAACCATGATGTCATGTTTGCTACGCTATACATTGGGTTTGGTGACATTTTATTGATGCAATTGTAACTTTTATACAAAGTGACAGGTATGTCAAACTACCAAAGGTGTATTTCACTCCAGGGCTGTCTAGCGCGACGCTGAGCCGCGTGGCCCTGCACCGCACTACGGTCTGTCAGGGGTGTGTTCCCATGGCTGTGTTTTGTGAATGCATGGGTATGGCTTAATCCCATAGACAGTATAGATCAGTATTTCTTTTTCAGTATTGTACCCCATTTGAATTGCCTTTTTAAGCCAAGTACCCCCTGACCAGCGCCAAGAACCCCCTGACCAGCGCAAAACATTTTTTGTAGAAAAAAGTCTATATAAAGAGGTACAATACAGCGCAGGCAGTAGTGGTGCAACGGATCATCATTGATCCGTGATCCGTTCGGATCAATATCTTCGGTTCGGGACACACGTGATCCGCGGATTGATTACTGAAATAAAAAAGTTTTGCGCATGTTCAGTCCGCTCACAGCATGGTCATGGCGAGCGGAGGAACGGAGGAGCTTGGACGTCCCGCGTCATTTAAATCCCCTGTATGGGA
>JACXGM010004208.1:0-24315 GCA_016801145.1 Umbra pygmaea | reverse complement strand
CAAACACAGTGGACCAACACCAGCAGCTGACATGGCACTCCCGGCCCATCACTGATTGTGGGTACTTGACACTGGACTTCCGGCATTTTGGCATTTCCTTCTCCCCAGTCTTCCTCCAGACTCTGGCACCTTGATTTCCGAATGACATGCAAAATTTGTTGTTGTTTTGTTGTGCTGCTTCTCTGTAGCCCAGGTCAGGCGCTTCTGCCGCTGTTTCTTGTTCAAAAGTGGCTTGACCTGGGGAATGCAGCACCTGTAGCCCATTTCCTGCACACGCCTGTGCACGGTGGCTCTGGATGTTTGTACTCCAGACTCAGTCCACTACTTTCGCAGGTCATCCAAGGTCTGGAATCGGTCCTTCTCCACAATCTTCCTCAGGGTCCGGTCACCTCTTGTTGTTGTGCAGTGTTTTTTGCCACACTTTTTCCTTCCCACAGATTTCCCACTGAGGTGCCTTGATACAGCAATCTGGGAACAGCCTATTTGTTCAGAAATTTCTTTCTGTGTCTTATCCTCTTGCTTGAGGGTGTCAATGATGGCCTTCTGGACAGCAGTCAGGTCGGCAGTCTTACCCATGATTGCGGTTTTGAGTAATGAAACAGGCTGGGAGTTTTTAAAAGCCTCAGGAATTTTTGCAGGTGTTTAGAGTTAATTAGTTGATTCAGATTATTAGGTTAATAGCTCGTTTAGAGACCCTTTTCATGATATGCAAATTCTTTGAGATAAGAATTTTGGGTTTTCATGAGCTGTATGCCAAAATCATCAGTATTAAAACAATAAATGACCTGAAATATTTCAGTTGGTGTGCAATGAATCAAAAATATATGAAAGTTAAATTTTTATCATTACATTATGGAAAATAATGAACTTTATCACAATATGCTAATTTCTTGAGAAGGACCTGTATTTAAATTTTCTAATATAGTGTAAGTAGACATGTTTATTTCTAGCTATTGTTTACCAATACTTCCATGAGCCAAATGTTTTTAATTTGAGTATGCAAAGTTTGTTATTCAAGTAACATTTTCCGATAAGGGTACATGAATTAGCATTAATGAATACAGTAGGTAACATGAAATAATAATGAAGAAACACATAAACATACCATTAATTATTATTGCTCATATTCCTATTAATGATATAGACCTGAACTCATGTAGTGTTTTGCATTCATAAACAGTTTTTACTGTCATTTGTTCATGTTGAAACTTGTTTGCATTATCAGTGGGCTAAGTAATAAACGATTAATAGCATAATACCAATTGCTCATTTGATTACAGTTGAGTGTCCAATATTAATGAGGTTAGATAATGATTGTTTGACAACATTAAATCATATTAATTGTTAGGTATAGCTACCCTGAAAATCCAGACATCTCGCGAGAGCACAATTTGAATTTGCTCAGCAAGTTACTCTGGCATCGAGTAATGCTGCTCATTAACCATGCCCTTGTAGCCAAGCTGCACCAATCACATCGGTGTATCTGAAATAGGTGGGCCAAAGGCGTGTTAAACAGATGATGACAGCGCTGCGAGTGCGACCTCTAAGTAGTTAATAAAAATTGTAAGATCACTATGGATGAACACCAGGGGCCCTATTTTAACGATCTAAGCGCATGGCGTGAAGCGCATGGCGCAAGTGCGCTTTGTGCGTGTCCAAATCCACTTTTGCTATTTTGACAGCAGATAAAAGGTTCCATGAGCCCGACGCATGGTCTAAAAGAGTTGTACTAAGTGTCTACATTCATTCATAGGCGTGTTTTGGGCGTAACATGCAATAAACCAATCTGAGATTCATCTCCCATTCCCTTTAAGAGCCAGGCGCGTTTGTACCTTTCGTGCATTGCTATTATGACAGTGGATTTGCACCGTAATATTTATATTTGTAATCTTTTGCATGTTTGTGTGCTGCTGCGCCTCCCTCTGTGTGTGCAACAAGCACAGTGTGCACGCACTGTGCCTATGCCATAGGTGCATTTGACTAATTTGCTGTTAAAATAACTATGACGTGCTGTGCCATTGACTTTAGACCAGGTTTTTGTTGGTCAATGGCGCGATCACTTTCTGATGCCTCAAGATAGCAATACACCCAGAATTTTCCTGAACACACCTCCCTGTTAGACCAGCACTCCCATGGGCGCAAATATGGGCATGTGTGCATTTGCTATTTAAACAACGCGGGTGCCTGCTGGGAAATTGACAACCGCGTTGGCCTTAAACTAGCAAAGACACTTGCGTTCAGACTTTGCGCTGCATTGCACCGGGTGCAAGATAGGGCCCCAAATGTTTGAAATGGCTTTGACTGCTACAATGAACGCGTTAGACTTTTTGTCTAAAAGAGGAACAGAAGACGGCGCTCGAATCAAAGACGTTTTTGCTGTTTTGCCTACCGGATAAGGCAAGAGTTTAATCTACCAGTTAGCTCTGCCATAGGGTCGTAGTGTTATCCAATTGCGTACAGTGAGATTTTCAAATCCATGCTTTGTGCCGCCCCTCGAGTGGAGTCATTTTCATTACTCGATGCCAGACCCTAAATCCTTTAGGATTTGGGTCTGGGTTTTTCCAGGCTAAGGTATAGCCAGGAGTGGGGGAAGGTGATGACGATTCAGGGGTTCCTGAGAGGGAGCGAGCCCTTAAATTTAAAAGAAAAACTCCAGACCCCTAAACAGCTATAAAGTGTTGTGCCGGTCCTGTTTTCAACATGACAAACACTAAAAACACCTTCTCAACTTGTTCACTAATTCCCAACTCGGCCACTGTGACTGTCCGGAAATTAGTACAGTGACGTCAATGCAACATTTTCGAAATGACAGCTAGTGTCAGTGGAGGCATTCCGTTGATCTTTATTTTTCCCATTTTATTCTCCAATCGACTCGATTCAAAGATTGATTTGATTAAAATCTAACAGTTGGTAGTTTCGAAAATGTTGCGTGGACGTCACTGTACAAATATCCGTGGGATGATATGGGAGAAGAAGGTCCAAGAGGTATGGGGGAGCAAGGTGATGGAGGGCTTTATAGGTCAGAATGAATGAATCAGTTTTGGCTGCTGCAGGTTTGGGGGGATTTGATTTTGGCAATGTTACGAAGATAAAAAAAGTAAGTCTAAAGTAAGTCAAAAATTAGGATGTCACAGACTGTGTTATGTGTTGTTGAAAGAAAAGGATGACGCCTATTGCAAGCATAGGGGGATGGAGATACAACTGTGTCATCGATAGTGAGAGAGAATGTGCCATGTTTATTGAGGGTGGATTTAGTGCCTATGAGAAGAAGTTCTGTTTTGTCACTGTTGAGTTTCAAGAAGTTGTGGTGCATCCATGATTTTATTGCAGAGATAAATGTTTCAATATGGGCCAGAGGTGCATTGGTGAGAGATTTGGTGTTTAGGTACAGTGGCACCCCTGACTAGGGTTGGGTATCGTTTGGATTTTTCCGATTCAGATGCTGAACCGGTACTTTTAAAATGATTCCGATTCCAAAAGAATTCCTAAACCGATTCTTGAAAAACTGAAAAATGACTTTAAAGAAAGGCTCTTATAGGTTTAATGGAAAATTATGCAAATTTAACAATATATTAACGTTTTAAAGTACTTCTATGTATAATAAGTAAACCTAAGTCACCTAACATACAACTACAATAATTTAACAATAAATAACAGTTACACTATTACAGCTATTTTCAATTGCTAAACTGCATCGGTCAATACTGAAACCACCTTTTCAAAACTCTAAAGACAGTGTGCACTAACAACATTCTTTTTGGCAAAACAGTTAATCACACCTTCAAAACACACTCAAACCATCAAGACACTTCATACATGTCTCAAAAGAAGCTTGTCAACCCTCATAACACATTGACCTAAAAAACACTAACAACGGTGAGCATTAAATAAATTATGCTATTTCATCTTTGAACTTTAAATGATTTACACATAAATCAGTATTGCATTAAAGAATTACATTAAAACAATTTTACACTTCATTGAATTTACTAAAGTTCAGTATATGTACTGTATATTCAAATGAACATGCAAATGTGAATTTTCTGTTTAAATGCAACACTACTACAGAAATACATGTAAATGTACTTTATACATACAAATGTGCATCTCTTTTTTCTCCTTTTTGTGTACTACTGTACTACTAGAGTATTTTGCAGTATTGACTTTTCCAAGAAACCTTTTAGCCACTGTTGAAATCGGTATCTACAGTATTGTAAGTAGCTCAGTGTCATACACAAAAGCATTCAAGCTAGACAGAGCTGACATACTTGTATAGTATAACTAAACCAGCATCAAACTTTAGCAGTTCTTTTGCAGAAAGATTATCATATTTGCCTTCTCTGGCAAGATACGTGGTCCTGACTTATTTCCCGGACATGGATTTTTTGTTTGATGAAGAAAATCAATGTCTAGGATATTGTATATAATTTGACCAGTGTGAAGCTAGCTTCTTTAGGGAGCCAGCTTCTTTAGTGGATTCCTAGCCTTTTCTAGCCTTTCGTAGTTTCGCCTTCAAAATAATAGCGCTTGATTCAATGCGATAAACATCACATAACAAATATGGAAACATTACACATTTCGAAAATAAGCCACTAAACTATATTAGAAAAGTGTGACATATTTACTAACTTCTAATATTTTAATAGGAACATTTACTTTTGCAATCTGGATTTTTTAAATATATAATAAATACACAGAATTCTGTGTAATCCTAGCTACATTAAGGATTATAGTGGTAAATGTGGATATCTCATAGATATTGGACTATACGGCAAAAACTAAAGAATGTACATCCCTAAAATGGGGTATCTACTTAATCAGTTACACTTACAGATTACATATTTGAAAAGTTTATTTCACTAGCTGGTGCACAACATTATTTAATAGACTTTTAATGCCAGCTTCTTTAAGGATTCTGTGTTTAATTGTGCATACGGCATAAATACTGGACTGTACAGCGAAAGCTGAAAGATGTGCACTCCTGAAATCAGGTATCTACTTACTCGGTTACACTCACAGATTACATATTTGAAGAGTTTATTTTACTAGCTGCTGGACAACATTATTTAATAGACTTTTAATGCCAGCTTCCTTAAGGATTCTGTGTGTAATTGTACATATGGCATAAATACTGGACTGTACAGCGAACGCTGAAATATGTACACCCTTGAAATGGGGTATCTACTTACTCGGTTACACTCACAGATTACATTTTTGAGTTTATTTCATCATCTGGTGCACAACATTAATTAATGGACTTTTAATGTCAGCTGTATCTTTTTGGAGAGGCCTACAACAGACTCACAACTAGAGGGCAAGAAAATAGTTAACACCTTTATCCACGGGGCTTTAGAATCTTCAAGGTGCGTTTTGGCAAAGCTCAGTCGGGACTGCATGTGGCCTTTCTTGAGGAGTGGCTTTTTTCTTGCAACCCTCCCATACAAGCCACATTTATGGAGAATATGTGATATTGTTGTCACATGCACACAATGACCACTCTTTGTCATTAATTGCTGCAACTGCTTCAGAGTTGCTGTAGGCCTCATGGCAGCCTCTTGACCAGTTTCCTCCTGGCTCTTTCATCCAGTTTGGAGCGACGTCCTGATCCAGGGAGGGTCTGTGTTGTACCAAATACCTTCCACTTCTTAATAATGAACTTCACTGTGCTTCTAGGCACTGATAAAGTCTTTGAATTTTTTTGAATCCATCTCCTGACTTGTGCCTTTCCACAACTGTATACCGTAGATCTTTTGACAATGCCTTGCCACCCATAGTTGATTGTTGTCTTCAGTTGCAGTACCAAAGACTGAAATGCTTCAGGAAAAGCTTGTTTCATGCTGAGCTAATCAAAATGAACACAGCTGATCACAGTTGAAAGTCAATTTGCTTTGTGTGCTACTGAGGTGATTAACTACACCTGGTTGGGTTTACAAGTAATTTTTAGGAGGGGGGTGATTCTTTTTCCAACTCAGTGATTCTGTTTTTCAATTTGTAATTTTTTTTTTCTGACAAATTGGTATTATATCTTTCAATTGGATGTTATGAGTTGTACATACAGCTGAATGAAACAAAAACTGTGTCTGTCCATTTTAATTTCAGGCCATAGAGCAACACATTTTGATTATTTTACAGGGGGGTTATTCTTTTCTATACCAAATGTATAAAATCAGACTTATGTGTAATAGGTTATAAAAAATGTATATAAGATGCTACAATTCTCCTATTTCTGGCTCAAAGACCGGCAGAGGAACAGCTGGGGAGACCTCCGGAACTGATGTTCTTTTGTGGGTAGCACCCTTCACTACACCGACAGTATTAACAACAGATGAAGCCACCATGACTTAAGAAGCTTGTTGTTTTATTGTTAACACATTTTTTTATTGTTAACTCACTTTACATCATTTTTGCGATCTCATTCCTCTCACTTTTTCCTCACAGCCACACATATGCTTCTTAGTCGAACAGCATTAACGCTCGCTCTCCTTGCTTGACAACACACTGACGTCACTCACTTAACGCAACTGCCATTTTCGCTCTAACTGTTACTACTCTCATAACAAAGGAATTTATATTGATATGTCCAACTGTAGTGCATGATTTGTTTTGTAAACAAATTTTTTTCAAATGTTTACATTTGAAAAATGCAGAGAGAGATGTGCCCCAGATCGTGAAGTTTGCCTTTATAGATTTTACATTATATTATTTATATTATACCGATATTACTTGCGATAAATAAACAGATATTAAAGTGTTCTCAGTTCTGCATTTCTGGTGCTTTCAGTTTTCTGTTAAAATACAACAAAGTAGATGAACTCCTTTTGGAATGGTGACAGTGGTGTAATTTTTGTTTAATGTAGACCCTCTTTTATCTGTTGTCACATCCGGCCCAGTAGGGCTGTGATGCAGAGACTATATGGACTTCTATAGTGCAGTTTGGTTTATTCATGTGTTTTGTTATGTTTTGTTTCCCCCTAGCGTCCATTTGTCTCATGCATGTTGTAGGTTCTCCCTTCCTGTTTGTGGATTGTCGTCACAAGGGTTCCCTTCAGTTATTCCCAGGTGTCTTGTATTAGTCATTAGTTGTTTCAGTATTTAGCCCTTGTGTTTCCTTCTTACCCCTGTCGTTTGTTGTTTAATGTTACGTGTTTCACGGTTACGTGTTCCTTAAGCTCTCAGTGTTATTATCATTTCGTTGTACACCCTCGCATGGGCGATGGGCTACTTCCCAGAGGATGTACAATACGACGCCGAGGGAGGAGCCTGGTTTGAAAGTAGCTGGCTGGAGGAGGCAGGCAACGGCACGGAGGAACCTGTTCCCATATGGGAGGAGGACGAGGATCGTTGGTTCTTGGAGGACAAAGAGGAGTTCTCTCCATGGGATGACGAGGGCAACGAGAGGGAGGACGTAAGAAAAGCCTGGAACCGTCTCATGGACAAGATTCAGGGGGCCATCCCACTCGGTAGGCCTCTCCACTTTTCTATGGGGGTGCCCCAGGTCCCGATTACTCTCTCCAGCCCTCCTAGCTCTCCTACGTGTCTAGCTACCCCAGTTAGTCTACAGGCTACAACCCCTAGCTCTCAGGTCCAGGGCAGTGGTCCGCATTACAGGGCCCCCCGTCTGAGTACTAGTCCCCCTAGCATGCACATTAGCTCACAGGCTCAAGCAACTCAAGAAGCTGCTCCAAGGTCACCAGTGAAGGCCCCTCGCCCTGTGGTCCAGGGTGTTAGCCCCTTCACAAGAAGGCCAACAGTCTCCCCAAGAAAATTTTTTGGGGGGCTATGAGGGGTGGCGACAGCACTCCGCACCCCTCTATGGCTGCCCTGTAGAGAACGAGGGTGTTAGCCCCCAGTCCAGGGCTCCCCGTCGGAGGGGTAGGGCATCCCGTCCCAAGATGGCCGACGGTCCGCCTCACAAGATGGCCGACGGTCCACCTTACAAGATGGTCAACGGTCCGCCTCACAAGATGGCCAACAATCCGCCTCTCAAGATGGCCGACGGTCCGCCTCAAAAGATGGCCGACGGTCCGCCTCACAATATGGCAGACAGTCCACCTCCCAAGATGGCCGACAGCCCGCCTCCCAAGATGGCCAACTCTCCCCAACCTGCTCCACGCCAGCCCTCACACTTGCCTCCTTCTGAGCTCCAGGCGATACAGGACTTGGAGGGGCTGGTTTTGCCTCCACCTCGGGGATTCGAAGACACCACAGAGATGGAGGACCTGGAGCTTCCAGAGCCCCTGATGCCAGGGCTCCCAGAGCCCCTGCTGCCAGGGCTCCCAGAACCCCTGCTGCCAGGGCTCCCAGAACCCCTGCTGCCAGGGCTCCCAGAACCCCTGCTGCCAGGGCTCCCAGAACCCCTGCTGCCAGGGCTCCCAGAACCCCTGCTGCCAGGGCTCCCAGAACCTCTGCTGCCAGGGCTCCCAGAACCCCTGCTGCCAGGGCTCCTAGATCCCTTGCTGCCAGGACTCCCAGAACCCCTGTCTCCAGTTCCCACAGAGTTGACCATCTCCGGACCACCTGCTCACCCGTCGCTGACGACACCGTCAGGACCCCCGTCGCTGATGACAACGTCAGGACCCCCGGCGCCGACGACACGTCAGGACCCCCAGCTCAGCCGCGCTGTCGTCCGGACCCCCAGCTCAGCTGCCGCTGTCGTCCGGACCACCAGCTCAGCTGCCGCTGTCGTCCGGACCACCAGCTCAGCTGCCGCTGTCGTCCGGACCACCAGCTCAGCCGCCGAGGTCGTCCGGACCCCCAGCTCAGCCGCCGCTGTCGTCCGGACCCCCAGCTCAGCCGCCGCTGTCGTCCGGACCCCCAGCTCAGCCGCCGCTGTCGTCCGGACCACCAGCTCAGCCGCCGCTGTCGTCCGGACCCCCAGCTCAGACGCCGAGGTCGTCCGGACCCCCAGCTCAGCCGCCGAGGTCGTCCGGACCCCCAGCTCAGCCGCCGAGGTCGTCCGGACCCCCAGCTCAGCCACCAGGGTCGTCCGGACCCCCAGCTCAGCCACCAGGGTCGTCCGGACCCCCAGCTCAGCCACCAGGGTCGTCCGGACCCCCAGTCACCCTGCCGCCAGGGCTCCCAGACACCCTGCCGCCAGGGCTCCCAGACCTCCTGCCCATTACAGGGCTCTCTGAACTGCCTGGCCCAGGGCCCGTTGACCTGCCTGGCCCAGGGCCCGTTGACCTGCCTGGCCCAGGGCCCGTTGAACTGCCTGGCTCAGGGCCCGTTGAACTGCCTGTCCCCGGGCCCTCTGTTTCCCCTGACCCCGGGCCCTCTGTTTCCCCTGACCCCGGGCCCTCTGTTTCCCCTGACCCCGGGCCCTCTGTTTCCCCTGACCCCGGGCCCTCTGTTTCCCCTGACCCCGGGCCCTCTGTTTCCCCTGACCCCGGGCCCTCTGTTCCCCCTGACCCCGGGCCCTCTGTTCCCCCTGACCCCGGGCCCTCTGTTCCCCCTGACCCCGGGCCCTCTGTTCCCCCTGACCCCGGGCCCTCTGTTCCCCCTGACCCCGGGCCCTCTGTTCCCCCTGACCCCGGGCCCTCTGTTCCCCATGACCCCGGGTCCTCTGTTCCCCATGACCCCCGGCCCTCTGTTGCCCATGGGACATTCGTATTTAAGCTCTATTTTTTGTCATTTACTTTTAATTGGGTTTTATTTAATACCACAGAACACCAAACACATACACAAAATAAAAAATGTATTATCCAAAAACAAATATAAGTTAGTAAATAAGGGATGATCTCTCTCTTACCTTTACAAACAAGTCAATATAACCCACTGAACATTTACACATACCCACTTACTAGTACATACACCCACATTCTGATGAAGGGAGGACATTGAAGTTAGATGATATGACATCAACATAGTTATTTTACTGTGAAAACAAAATCAGGCCTAATAGATGACACATGAGCAATTTATTTTGACCAATTATCATAAAAATCTCCTTTTGGTTTCTCAAATTGAATGTAATTCTCTCAACTGTGTATACCTTGTAAACTAAGCCAATTCACTCATCTATGGTTGGTATGTCCTTCCTTAGCCAATTTCTGGTCAAGGCCTTTTCGCATGACAATAGTAACACCCTCGCTTTGCACAATTAAGCTCTTCCAGATCACCAAGCTACATGATTTTGAAGTCAAAATAGATTTTCTTTTTTAAAACTGCTTTCAGGACCTACTTCGTGGACACCTCTCCAAAATGGAACAAATTTCAGCTCTTTAAAGGTGCCACAGTGAAGCAATAAGCAGTCTTGGAATTCAACTCAGCTTTCATGACTTAAACTCGGGACTCTGACTCGAACGCTGGTAATGGTAACTCAACTCTGAATCATTTTTAGTGACTCATACTCAGACTCGAACAATGGGGACTCGAGACTCGACTCAGACTCAACAGTTGGTGACTCGACTACAACACTTGCATATAAGAAACTGTCAGGTCTGCCAATGGTACAAACCGGAAGGCCAGTTGACTACAGGAAAGTTACAACAAACCATAGTATCCCAACCTTGGGAGATGTTAAGGGTTGACTTAATAAGCCCCTTTCCTAGACGCACTAATCGAAATGTGTATATGCTTGTTTTTGTGAATTACTACTCCAAATGGAACTGTTTTCCCTGTGGCAGGCAACCATGAAGACAGTATCCATTATCTTGATAAAAAAGATCTTGATTCGCTGGGGGGTGCCAAGCTATATTCTGTCTGATCGGGGTTCACAGTTTGTTTCTGAACTGTTTGGGGAGACCTGCCTGAAATGGGACCTAAGGCAGAAGATGACCAGGGCATCCACAGACTTCACATAGAGGGACAACTGGACCCTAAAGACAACGGTTGTTTCCAATGTAGGGTCCAATCACAAGACCTGGAACAACCTCCTTCATGAGTTCTGGTTGCTTTGAATTCCGCTATGCATGAGTCCACTGGGGTCACTTCTGCAGAGCTGATCCTCGGTCATCCCCTCATAGGACCCTTGGATTTGGTCCAACAACCCCAACAGGTTGCCCCTGATTCGGCTAGCTATGGTCAGGTCACCCATCTACATGACTTACGCACCTATGTCTAGAAGAACCTCATCAATGCACATCTAATGCAGAATAGGAACTATGATAAGACAGGACAGGATGTGCAGTTCCAGGACCTGGAACGAGTGAGTGTGGGTATGCTCACACCCATACTCTAAAGCGGAAATGTTCTTCTCGGCTAAGCTTGCCCTGAAATGGTCCTTATAGAATTGTGTAGCAAATGGGCCTGCTGAATTATAAAGTGATAAAGTAAGAAACTGGTGAAGATATGCGTGTTGTCCATATCTCACGCCTCAAAACCTATTATACACCCATTACAGAACTGGCAGAAATGGAGCACCGCAAGTTATCGGATATGGTTGCAAAGGATCGTGAGGAGGGACCAGGGTGTGCCTTCAGTGGCGACGGTCAGATTTGTTGAGGGGAAGGGGTGTATGACGGCCCAGAATGTTTTAGCCATCTGATCCATCTCAGGGCCCTGCCGCTTAATTCCCTGATTATGTACTTCCCGTTTAATTTCCAAATGCATAGCTGACTTTAGCTAGAACAAGATGGCTGACAATGGAGTGAGGCAGTAAAACCCTCTTGGCAGAAGCTCTACAAGATGGCTGACAAATAATTGAGTGGAAAGAAACAAACCCTCCTGGACAAGCACTACTTTATGTTTTGTTTATTGAGTTCGTTTTGGGAGTTGCATTGCTTATACAGATTACGAACTCAAAAGAGACAGTGCACTTATAAGGATACCATAAGCTTTGGATGCTATCAAAGTCAAGTTTGTGTTTCTTCTGCTCTGCATATGGAACCACCATGGACAGACTGACTTGTTTTCCCATACAGTATCACTGTTTACTTCAATTTGGGGATAATTTGGAACAAATGTTCTGACTGAACTACAACAATACGCCACATTTCTGTTGCTTTGCCCCCCAAAAAATGTAATGTTTACAAGCCATATTTTGCATCAACTCCTGATGCCACCTTCTTCCATAGAGTGTACATTATACAGGATCCCTCACTAAGGGTGCTCCTATTTCAGGATTGTGATGGCAGATTTGAAACACAGAGGCAGCAAAAAATATTAATGTTAAAACCCCCCAAAAAATGACATTTTCTGCTTACTGTCAAAACATAGATTAGAATTAGTCTTTAACATAGTTTTTTCAATGTTTCTAATGAAAAAGTATGTTTTCGCGTTACCGTTTAATACTCTTCCAATACATTAGTAAATACAGTATATCCAGAACTATTCATACAAACTTCATCAAAATAGCAGAAGATATAATTTTTTCATGTTTTCTCTTAAACCATTCTTTGCAAACACTGACGCAAGGAAGAAGTGTTAAAGTTGGGGATAAATAATCTTCGGACAAATAAGCAAAGCCAGAACAGCTCTGAGAGATAACAAGCTCCTGTTACTGTAACAGTTGGCAGCTTGATACACAAACGCAACTTGAAATGCATTTGTTGTCATAATTGTGATTTTATTCTCCATGATTTGACAAAAGTACACCTCCTGGACACTTGTCTGTATACAACATTCTATAGCCAACATCATCTTTAGTCGTAACAGTGTACTTCACACTTGAAGATGGGCCTGCAAGAACTTGTCCACAGGGAGACTCAACATGGCTTGATTTGAATCAGATTCTATTCAGAGAGTATTTTTACGCTTTTAGTATACATCTCAGAAAACTGAAAATATGGCTAACTCACTTTTTTCCTCTGTTCAGTACTGTGTAGTTACCTCAACAGTTCTAAAAGTATCCCATTTTCCTGAAACAACCATACTGACATTGCAATAGTATTTACATTAACCTAATAAATGGCAGTAATTGACTCCAGCCCAGTTAGTACAGTAAATCACCTAGATGTCCATTACCGGCTGACAACATTTTTCAACTCTTGCTCCGCCTCACCTAATTTCTATTCTGAATGTGATGTGTATCGCCAAGTGTGTATCGCAGCCTCACCGCATGGAAGGATGGCTGGAATGGTGTACAGGACCATGCATCTTTCCTGCTCCACTGGCTCCAGTGGTAACTGAGTGGATGGTTTACAGGGGTATAAAGGAGCACATTTATTTCCCCTATGAGATGGTTGCTGCTTGGTGTGGTATGGGATGTCAAAAGCAAAGGCAAGCTTACTGGAGGCGCTCCTCAAATGGCATTCTACTCTATTCTTTATATCTACATTTGAGCTCAGCTTTGGCATTCAGATTTCATTTACAGGCAGATTCTGATCTTTCACTATTTGGTGTTATAGCCAATCAAGACAAAAAAATCTGATGTGAAAATATCAAATTGTTCATAAGGCCAATTAGTGTAAGATCAAAATGGCGCTGCCTGTGTTATTCACGACACACACTATATAGGTTTACAGCTCAACCGTCTATAGGTGAGAATGAAATGTATTGTGGAAGCAGCACCTCTGTATCTCTTCTGTGAATAAAGCAGCACAAGCGACCAGTCTGTGTACTCAGGGGTTTAGTGCCGAAATCCCTGGAGGTTTATTACATGTACCAATAAACACCACTCCTTTAGGAATACTGCCGTACACTACAGTACATTCTCACTTTGCAACCGAATGATGTAACACAGGCCCAGTGCTGGAGTCTAATGAGTGAAGACTTCAGCCACTGACTCCCTCCTAGCGCACAAGACACATCGCCTCATTACGCTATATCTACACAATCCATTAAGAGCTGACTGTTTCAGGCCACTCATCTGTCTTCTACTCGTTAGGCTACAAAGGGTTAAACAGGTTGAGAATCAGTTACTAACTCATACCAGGCAGGTCTACAAATGGACTGGCCATAGGGCAGATCAGGCAATTGTCCTGATGGGCTGTTCCACCACCAGCCCAGTGGGCCAGCCAAATGTTGTTTTGTGAAGAGTTAACATTATCTACCACAGGTGTTCCCAAACCTCTCCACGGGCCTCCCCATACACAACATGTTTTTGTTTTAACCCTGAAATGACACACCTGATTAAATCAAAGGCTTAATGTGTAGTTGACTAATTGAATCAGGTGTGCTAGTTTATGGTTAAAACAAAAAATTGGCATGTCTGGGGACCCTAGACTGTGGTGGAAAGCTTTTTGCTAAATAGTGTGCCTTAGCTGCGCCTTCTGTGAGGAGAACCAAGAAAATCCTTGCCTAGAATACTTCAGTTCATAAAAGTGTTGAGAAGTAGATTCTATCATCACCATCTTACAAAAGTTAATACATAGAGGGCTGGTGTCATGGACAAGGATGAAGCCTAGTCTTAGATTTCCAATTAAATTTGATGATTTAGTCCAGGACTAGTCTTAATTTGTGTCGGTGAAACCATCCCATTGTTTTTTATAATCAATTTAGGTGTAAGGAAAAACAATAATAAGCAACAACAAATCCAAACCCTAACTATGTGAACTGACAAGCTTGTAAAATGTTATTTTCATTTCAATTCTCCACTGACAGACATTAGCCCATCACATTGTTAAAGTTAAGTTCATGGCCATTTTTTTTTCTTGATGTAAAAAGTAAATGTGGATTTCATCTGTGACTGAGTCTGAATGGAAGGGAGCCGCTGGCGTTGGATCAATATTTGAACAGAAGTGCTTTGGTTTCCTCCCCAGTGTGTCCTGCCCTGTGCTGCCCATGGCTGGGATCCGTGCCAGACGACCGTCTGAGAGATGATCAGCACGGTAATGCTTTATGAGCACTCTCCTTGATACATTATGAATGAACCAGAGTCCAGCCAAAACCTTATACAGGTTCAAAGACACACACAGGCACGTACACTTCGAGACACACTTGTGGCTAAGTTGAATCCACAAAACACATTTTGCATCACATTTTTGAATATGTTTATTATTTGATCATTTTATAACTGGTCCCCTTCTGTACATTTCTTGCCCAGAGGGTCTGATTTTCCATCTTCCTACCGACGTCGCTCACAGTGATACGGAGGTATTGATTAATAGTCTGCTGTTTGACAGATACAGAGAACCTGAAGGAGTCCAGGGGATATTTCTTATTATGGAATGCTTCCAGGATCTGAGTGATGTTTAAAAAGCTGAAAGCTGTTGTTCAATATTTGGAGAATGAAATAATGGACAGGGGCATTGCAGTGGTTGCTTTCAAGAATTAGATTTAGCTAAACTACCCAAGGTCATTGCTTAATGAACATTAGTAACAAATAAATTATTGAATACGAACCAGACAAGGACATTTACTGTAAAAGGTGTGCTTTCAAGTACGCTTAATGGTAGCAGACTAGCAAGGTAGAAAGTAATTTTTTTTCTAGATAGGTAGTGCATAGTAGCTATTGCATACTACTGTAGCTAGCAACAAACTGTCTTAGTAGTAGTCTTTGTAGACTACAAAAATAAATCATTGCTCATGAGCTAACAACGGGTGATATTAGGGATGGTGAGGGGTCTGTACTGACGGTCACCAGTCAGAAGACATGCATAAGTCCTTCAAACCATTTAACTCTCGCAATGGAAGGCCCAAATGATATATCTCCAACCATGTCCTCAGAGCTTGTGCAGATCAGCTACTTTAGCAGGAATAATCAGTGACATCTTCAACCTCTTCCTTGCCAAGGCACTTATCCCTCTGTTCTTCAACCACCATCATACTTGTCCCCAAGAAATGGAATGTTATGGAACTGAATGACTACCAACCTGTTGCACAGCACTCACTTCTGTCATCATGAAGTGCTTTGAAAGGCTAGTCAGTGATCACATCATCTCCTCCCTCCCGACACACTTGTCCCGCTTCTATTTGTCTATTGCCTTGACAGATCCACAGACGATAACATTGCACAGCATACTGTCTTTGCTTACCTGGACATAAAAAGTGCCGATGTAACGATGCTGTATATTGATATACAGTGCTGCCTTAAACACAACGGTATCTTAAGTTATACAAATATTTATAAAGACCAAAGAGGTGATGTCAGTAGAACTGACAACTGCCACACAGTGATTTAAAGCCACAACAGCTGGATTCAGCACAGCGGCCAGCTCTGCAGCCTGCAGTCTGTTTGTGATTCCTTAGACTGTGGACCTGGCCGTGGTGCTGAATCCACCTGTTGTGGCTTTAAATCACTGTGTGGGAGTTGTCAGTTTCGCTCCCTCAAAACTTGCGACATCTGTGGCATTGTGCCGTGTGGTGAAACTGCACATCTTAGAGTGGCCTTTTATGGAGTGGCCAGCCGAAGGCACACCTGTGCAATATTCATGCTGTCTAATCAGCATCTTGAAATGCCACACCTGTGAGGTGGATGGATTATCTCAGCAAAGGAGAAATGCTAACTAACATAGATTTAGACTATTTGAGAGAAATAGGCCTTTTGTGTATGTAGAAAGTCTTAGATCTTTGAGTTCAGCTCATGATAAATGGAGGCAAAACAAAAGTATTGCATTTATATTTTTGATCAGTGTAGATGTTGCACTGCAGTTTATGCTATATATACTACTGCTATATAACTCTTTGACTTACATGCTATATGTTCTCGTCAACTCTTCAGTTGCTCTATTCAAAAACTTGGGAGGGACATCATCAAACAATACAGTACTTCTACCTTTACTGAGTCTCAGCCAGGAACATCTAGCACACCACTGTCTCTACAGCCAGAGGCATCCAACGCACCACCGTCTCACCACGCCATCAGAGACATTGGCTAGCTGACGGTGTTGTGCCAAGTCAAGGGACTGTGGACTACAGGATGAACAAGGCTGAGCACACGCCAGTCCCCATTAACAGAGACACTGTTTCTTGTGGTTCACATCTCAGAGAGGCTGGACGCAAGGCTGGTCACTTCACACTACCACAGAGGTGGAGAAAGCTTGAAGGCATTTTTACAATCTAAGAAATCCAGCCTGTCTTGGAGGGCCCACATAGTGTTCTACAAATGCTCCATCCAGAACATTGCTGACAGGCTGCATCACAGCCTGGTTTGGCAACTCAAAAGTGTCGGACCACATGGCTCTACAGAGGGTGATACGTTCAGCCGAACGTGTCAATGGAGTGTCACTGACTCCTCTTAATGACACCTACAACACCATGTGTCGCAGGAAGGCAAAGAACACCATTAATTATCAGAGCTACTGTCTGACCATTGTACATAATGACTCTCCTTCCTCATTCGCACCTTGTCTATTTATGCCCCAGTGTCTTGTCACACCCCACGGCGTATTTTGCACATATTTTTTGTAAGTTTTCTGCAGAGTTATGCTCAATTGTTCCCTTTATTTTAATTTTTATTGCCCTGCCATCTTGCATACCAACTGATCTACCTCTCTAATTTAGACATAATTTGCCCAAACTGTATACTCTATATACTTCCTATCATACACAATGAGTGTCTACATTCTCTGTCCTACATTATCTTGGCCAGGTCACAGTTGCAAATAAAAATCTGGTCTCAATTGGCCTGGATAAATCAAGGTGAGATAAAACAAAAATGATGCCATCCATTTGAGCCACATTGTGGCTGAACTAAGGTTTTACAGTAACCGAAAACTGAGGGCTAAATTTGTAATGTTTAAATTGTATTTATTAGCTTAGATGTAGGAAGACTAACTGGAATCAATTTGTTTTATGTTACAACTGGAATTGTCAGTGTCAGGGCTGACTTGTTGCCTCTCCCACTTCAGCATTCGGTGTCACCTGTCTTCTAGCCACTAGCGCCCCAACCGTTCCTCATTACCCAATCCCGGATTGTCTTGTCACTAATTATGCCCATCCAGACTCATTCTCCTCAGTCAATGTGTATATAGTATACTGTATGTCCCTCTGTTTCTCTGTTCATTGTCGATAATTGTTAGTATGTGTTTGTTAGTTGTTGTTCTAGCTCTCATATTTGATATATTCTTTGTTAATTACTCGCCTCTTTAGCATGTTTTTTTATATTCAATATTCATTCAGTAAAACGTGTTCAACCTGAGAACTGCATTATTGCTTTATTAAAGTACTGTATATTAATAAGGTGACAGGAATGTAACATCTTTCTTTTTCAATGTCCCTTCTCAAACTTAAAAGTTTGTGTGTTGGGAGCTTGTAAGGCTGTCTTACAGTTGACAGTGGAATAAAAATAATTACTATGAAAAATGTCTAATGTTGTGCTGTAATTTAGGCAAGCACATCTAACAATTTTGATAGTGCACTATGCGTTGGTCTCTGTGTATTGATTATCTTTCTCAAAGACCCAGTGTGTGTCATGCCTAGTTTGAAGAGCTACATCATTCACAGCAGGTGTACGTTGCCACTGTGCCTCTGTGTACTGGTACATTCATTGTCTGGATATGAAGTGCTTTTGCATGCATTTTACTGTACCTACACTAGATACGTCCACAACACCGACCCCTACCCACCTACCCACCGTGTGCACTCAGAAGCTCATCTGTCTCAGAGTCCAACATTAAATTAGGGGGCCTTCTCACTCTCTCTCTGGTTTCCTAGGTAACCACTCAGAAATATGAGGCATTTCCAGCAGGGGAATATCAGCATGCCCATGTTATTTACCAACGGTAGGTTGGAGCACTAATCCTTGGCACACCAGCAGCATCCCAAATTGCCCCCTATTCCTTATGTAGTGCACTACATTTGACCAGGATCGTGCACTAATAGGGTTCCATTTGGGGCAACTCAATCCTTGACACCCTTCTTGCTACTATGCCTCCTCTCTCTGAAACATCCATCGCCCTCCCCCATATACACCCAGCACCCACAAACCCCTAACATTTATGTTCCGACTCAGTCAACCTCAGCGGCATCCTCAACATACGGACCTTCCGTGTTTTGGGGTAAATGGATGAGAGACTTCTACTTTTAGAGGTTAATAAGGCGACATTACCTGTTTTCCAGATTTACTGTACTGGGTTGTTTGAACGGTGCCATAGAGAACAGTGACGTTGTTTGTTATTCATCTTGATACCGCAAATTGGGAGATCTAGCTCCAGGCATTCTTTTGAACTGCCTGCTACATTAGGTTACAGCTCTGTAAACACGCAAGTTGCAGTTTCCATGGCGATATCAATATTTATCACTTGCCCAACCGCATCAACAGGTGAGTTGTAATTTTGTCACATCACCTTCACTCCCCATCCATCAAACTGATAATTAGCCAGAGTTCATTTGCATGGTTCCAGCTGAAGTGTTTACCAGATGGGTGTCGTTCTATGAGTACTAGCTTCTAACATGATTAGTGTTTCATGCTGCATGAACAGATCCAGATATAGGCTATGCAGTTCCCTGATAGTCTGGGTTTTGTCTAAAAGAAAATAAAACTACATATTTATCATGGGTCCTGTTCAGAAGAATGTTAGTACTTGATTTTTATCGACACTCATGTATTGTTTTTGTAGCGCTATACCGTAAAAAAAAAAAAATAATAATACTGTGCAAAAGCACTAAGTGAGTATGAAGAATGACATTTCTGATGATTACAACGTTTGTGGTTGGTAGCAGTTACCATGTTGTCTGGGGGTGTCAAACACCTACTGTAGCCTGTTAGTTCTCATCACTCTCAGTTAGACCAGACTGGACCGTGTAATGCTGAACATACAACAAGAATTTCCTCTAACGTCCATCATTTCATTTCTTTCAGATTGAATGGGGAAATTATGTCAAGAGATTGTCATATGTCATTCAGCATACTGACTTTTCCATTAGTTTAATAGTTTCATCCATCAGCCATCATGACACGGTATGCAAAGTATTAACAATAATCCCCATTTTCTGACACATTGTATGTTCTAATTTGCAGCAGACATCTTCATGTCACAACAGAAAACTAGAAAATGTGACAGCTTGTATCATGCTCCCACGTGTATAGTTATATTATTTGCTACTTTGGTGAAGGAACATTTGTCTGATATGTTGTTGTCTCACCTAGCTATCTTAAAAGGCCCAGACTAATGTACATACTGTACATTCCTTTGGACTACAGTGTCTGTTTCAAAATTATGATGAAACTTAATTTTGGACACCAAGAGGGCTCAATTCAATAGAAGCTGTATTGCTCCACTAAGAGATTAATTTAGTCTCCCATACTCAAATGAACTTGAACAGATTAACAAACTTACTTTCAATACTTTACATTTACATCTACCATCAGGGCAAATCTTTGACAGGTGTATGTTCACTTATCAGAACGGAATGTGTGTGGGCATGGGACAAAAACTTTAAATAGAGAAACTAAAGCCAGGTTTAGATAAGCTGACACCTCACATTCTAGTATTCAAATTTTTCTATAAAGGCATCATATGATGGCACTTATGCATCTCTGACAATGCCTGTTTAAGATATAATGCATATGGATTTTACAGCTCCAACCCAACATGGGAAATCTTTGCTAGTTTCCGCACTGATCAAAGAGAATCTAGCCCCAGGTTTAATCACTATAAATTAACATTTTCCCTATGACCAGAATGTGATTCCGATCCTGGGAAGTTCTTAAAGAGGCATTCTGTGGTCTAGAGAATGGCCACTGGTTGTCAAAGTTGTGCTATTGAGCCAAAAAGGTCCCTGAATATTGTGTACAACAATAAGTGACTTAACGGAGGTTTGATAAGGATTCTCCTCCAGTAGCTTATGCACAAACAGCATTAAAAACTTTTTACACATCCAGCTGAACATGGGAGGCTTAAACAAGGATTCTGTAAAGCGAGAAAGTCCCAGAATGAAACCTTATGGAAAGAACCCCAAGGACAGAGCCCTGTTTCAAATAGATTCTGGATCCTCTTTTTGTTTGTGCTTGTCTTCCTCACAGTGACTCATGAGTACCTACTTTCTACTTGGTAGCTGGGTTTTACGCAGGTTTCCCCAGATGGTTTTTGGCATTGGAACAGTTAAGGAGTTGGAGTAAGCTTGCTATAAAGTTGGCTTCAAATGTCAAAGGTGTTGTAAACCTAGAGGTACCTTGTCAAGTAAAATCTATTGTGTTGAGAAGCTGTGTAGCAAGTTTGAGAGGGTGTACTGTAGTTAGGAATGTGCAGTAAGCTAGCTCCACAGTTAGCCAGAAATGTTGCAGACATCATAGATGAGGTACCTTTATGGCAGTTGTGTGACATCCTCAACACTAAGTTAAGAACATGAAGGTCACCGAGAAGACCACATTTGGTTCTAAATGTTGCCCAAAATTAACAGCAGGTGCCTTCCTCAGGGTGTATATAATAATGTTAGTTTCATTGCTCTGAATTTAAATCAGCCATGCTGTTAGGGTTATATTATAGTAAGAAATGTTATACATCTGATCTAGGTGGGTTCAGTGTTTTAAAATGCTTCTTCCACGGCAGATGTGCTGTTGCACTAAGGGTTTGAATCTGGCCCACTGCTCGTTCTTCAAAAAACCCTTTATTCCACACTGTCTCTATCAAATAATCCTTAATATTAATTCCCAAAAACATATCTTAGAAAATGTAATTCACATTATACAACTTCAACAATATGAACATAGGGGATAACATTACTTGAGCTCATCCTACATTTCTTAGGCGTATCATTCTGGAGGGAGTCCTGACAGCGAGGCTTCAGTTGAAAAACCCTGCACTACAGGTTTACCGCTATCAGGTACCCCAGGGATGTAATTAGGGTAGAGTTTTTTTGCAATACATCAATTTGTAATTAGCATTTGCATATTGGATCATGGGGGTTTGGTTGAGTAGGGGAGGGGAGAATCACTTTTATGCATGTATGCTAATTAATCCAAATAAAATGAGCCCAGAGCTGAAAATGGGAGGAGGAGGATGTGAACGCTTCAACATCACTAGAGGGGAGAGGTGAAGGACTGAACACTGTTAGCAATATCTGGCACAGCTCAGGAACATGCAAGGCTTCAGATGTGTCTGGAATTTGGGGGTGGGTGAAGTGTTTAGATGAGAACAGGTGTAGGGAGAGTGGTTTTACTATTTCTATTTATTTGCTTGTGTAAAATTTATATTTTTGTTTTATTCTGTAAACTACTGAAAACATTTCAAATTCCAAATAATGATTCAGTCATTCAGAGTATTCATTTGCTGAAAATGATGACTGGTCAAAATATCAAAAAAGATACAGTGTTGTCAGTCCTTGAATAATGCAAAAACAAGTTCATATTTTTTTAACAGCACAATACTAATGAGAGTTCAGAAATCACTCTTTGTTGGAATAGTGATAATTGCATAATAATTATAATTGGCTTTAATGTGTCTTGGCATGCTTTCCATAAGTCTATCAGATGTTGGGTGTCACGGTCGACCCCCTCAGCGGAGCTGACATGTTGTAGTTTCTCCCCTGTGTGTGTTGTTATTGACATGTGTGTAGTTTTCCAGCTCTTTGGGTCATATGACTTTATCACATTTTAGTTCAGCCTTTTACATAATTCAGACCGCTATTCTAAACTGTGCAGCCTTTGCTCAGCCCGTACGGTTCTACAAAACTGTACCCAGCACTTCTGAAAATGCACTTCCGACAACATCTTTGTCCCCAGCACACTTCAAACCAAACTGACGCCCATGTTGCCTTTGCATTTGTCTTCGTCTTTCCTGCACAACAACACATTGTTACAGAATGACTGGCCCTATTAACAGAAGACAGTGAAAGAGAACAAGCCACAGCCGACCATCATGGCAGCTAGCACCCCACTATTGTCCCGGTAGCAGAGGATGCCATGTTCAAAGAGTGGGACAACATCATCTGTGCCACTCTCGTGGCATCCAGGATTCCAAGGGTTATCCCAGCTACCCCAATAACATCGAGGTGGTAGAAGAGGGGTATAGTCCCTTTGGATTCCCCTACTGAGTGCTGGGTAGGCTCGGCAGAGCCGACGATAGGAGCTACTGGCCTAAGAGGGAGACATGTTCACCATTGCAGGCATGTGCTAGCTACCTACCCCACACAACATACAGGGAAACCGGGGACAACAGCCAAAGCCAAATTACTTTTTTTTGTGGGGGGGCACAGGCGGGTATACACAGCCTGCTTGGATGGAGGACAATAGGGAGGAGGAGGAGCAGTATATCGACGTCAATGCTGAAAGTGAAGAGGACCTGATATGCTGGGAGATGGACCAGAAAGAGGCTGAGGAAAAAGGGGATGGGGACACAACTGTGATTCCCAGAGAACAAACCCTAGTTGGCTAGAGGCGCGCTCCCTATCCAACCAACCACCTGGCCGCCCTAGTCAACTAGAGTCCCCCTCACTGCCAGTCTCGCAACCAAGAAGGTTGGGCAGGCTCAGTTCTAGCGGGATGGCACACATGTTCGCCTGGCAACAATATATTATGTCAGCAACACAAACTCTTATTCTACCTTTCAAAACAATGGCGCTTGCAATTCATGACAATAATCATTGTTAATTCAATGCATTCAATGCAGATAGTTAGTTGGTGGGTCTATGTTCATGTGTTGCTAAAATTAGTCTGTTGTTGGATACAAACCCAGTGTGCGATTCCGTGCGATACCGTTCCGTTTCCTCCAGTCCTGACAGTAATATGAGCCAGCACCCCCAAATTAAGATCCACCGACCGCCGCTATGAGATTTTTTTCAAGAGACACTGACAATATATTCAATCAATTTCTGTGTACAACATATTCGTTACTGTTTTTAATGAAACATCGCAATTGAAAACATGTTAAATATTTGTTTTTGCAATGAATTCACAATGATTATTGCAGTGAATTAAAACAAGCACTATTTTTCTGTATGGACAAATCAGAGTTTGTGTTGCTGAAATAAGATAGTTGCCAGGCGAACGTGTGTGCCACCCCGCTAGAACCGTGCCTGAGGTTAGGGCAATTAGTCAACCTGTGGGACAACAGCTCTCACAACAGCCGCCATGGTGGACTTATGTCCCTTTCATTGTGCCAGCTCATCCGGCCTCGCTCCTCTCTCCTAGAGCCTCGCTCCTTGCCTAGAGCCACAGTGCTTTGCGAAAGTATTCGGCCCCTTTTAACTTTTCGACCTTTTGCCACATTTCAGGCTTCAAACATACAGATATAAAACTGTAAATGTTTTTGAAGAATCAACAACAAGTGGGACACAATCATGAAGTGGAACAAAATGCATTGGATATTTCAAACTTTTTTAACAAATAAACAACTAAAAAATTGGGCGTGCAAAATTATTCAGGGCCCGGTTCCCCGATAACGTTCACTCTTAGCCCGCTAAGAAGACTCTAAAAGATATATCTTACAGAAGTTGTTTACGTTCGTAAGTGTGTTCCCCGAAGTCTCCCTTAGAATCTTCTTATCACGTCGCACTTAAGCTGCCTCTTAAGTGCGACGTTACAAGGCGCTGTCCCAAGGTAAGGTGCTGAATGTG
>JACXGM010004207.1:17370-38902 GCA_016801145.1 Umbra pygmaea | reverse complement strand
AAATGGACAAAATATGGAAGAAAATATTGCAAAGACTAGGAAAAAGAAAAGGGTTTAATGGAATGGATTAGGAGCATCCCAGCAGATGACAGTAAAGCACAATAAGCGTATGTGATAGCAAAAAAGTAAACTTTTTATTTTTTTAAAACACTAACAAATAATAATAAAATAATTTGTATTTGTGATTAAAAAAAGTAAACTGTTGCAGTAAACACCATGAGAAAAGTGCTGTGGATATAGATGAACAGCAAGTTGAGATATTGTCAAAAGTTCAGTTATTGTCAAGTTGCGATACATCTGTACTTTCATTCTTGCAGATCCTCAAACTCATTCCTGTACGTGGAGATAATTAAAGGCAAGATATAGCTAACCATGTTGTGGGATGAACAAATAACAATTTTGAAATTAATAATATAGGCAAAAAAAATACATTTAGTAATGGAATTATTAACTCAGTAGCGATGTTAACAAATTGGGCTAGTTTTAAGGCATTTTGGGCTGTTTTTGAGCAGTCATTGGGCTAGTATTTTCTGGTTGACCTGGCAACCCTGGTGGTGATGCACTTTATTAACGGACCCTTGCGACATGCATTTGCTAAGCGCATGTGCCTACAATGCTGCGAATAATATCTCGTCTTATATTGTCTATCTTCGGTTAGAATCTGGAAAACAAGACCTGTGCAATGTTGTTAACATTTTTTTTTTAATAGACCAAAATTAGGTTTCCAGCTTATATTGTTTGCATACTATTGAGATTTGCATGTCTGAAAATCTGTCAAATTTCGAACATGAAACTATATTTACCACGGTCTTTTGCCGAACTTATGAGATAGTGATCTCGTAAGTATGAGATCTTTTCAAAAAATTATGAGATATTGATCTCATAATTACGAGATCAGGTATCTAAAAAAAAAATTCTATGGTGAATGCAATACGCTTCCATACGGTACCCTGTTTTGTTTTGTTTGAATTATTAATTATTTGGTCAAAAAACGATTGGACGAAGGCAGGTCTTAAGCATGGAGTTGATACACAACCAATGACAAATATCAGAATTTCGTTTTGATTTTGAATTTACTTTTTACAATCTTCAAGGCAGGCCGGATAGCCATCTGTGGTCAGAGGATAAAGTAATTAACTAGCCATGAAAAACATATCTTCAAACTAACTAATCTAAAATCAATTATTGAATTATTTGATTGGTAGTTCTCTCAATACAACCCACACAAACACACGCCTTGAACACATAGTCCGTAAGTGAAAAAACTAACAGTCAAAAATAAGAGGTACACAGTCTTGTACCTTTTTTGGATTTTCGGTTTGTTTTTTCACTCGAAATGATATGTTGTATGATTATGAGTCATATCGTAGCTGGTTAGCCCAAGGAATGGTCTAAAACTATATATACAGATTTTTTCAGACGTCTATGGGAGAAATGAATGAAAAATCTACTTCCGCAATCTCAGCTCTAAAGTAGTTCATTACAAATCAGAGTCACACACAACATACACAGACAGACAGACAAGCCTGCTAACCATTACACATTAAAACAAGAATAAGGATCAGAAGTTACAGTTTATTTTACTAATTGTTTCGCTGCAACAACTAACCAGTGTGAAATGGCAAAGATATTTTACAAGTCAACATCATTTTACAGAGCTAAATATACTGTAAAACAGACTACAACTCACCATCAGTCACAAATAAAAAACATCTTTACAAAATCAGTGACTTCAAGGCATTTTTAAAAATATGTAGAGAGACAGAACTGAGAATAAATGGTTTAGGGCCAGAAAGGGATCTGGGCTGGGACAACAGTGTTCATTTTACTACATTTTAATGACCCTATTCACATTATTTATTGTAAACCACACGTGTTATGTTTATTTCACATCCTGAACCAATTTCTGGGTCAGTCCATGATCAATGACATCATCATGACGGTTCAGGAGGATCGGCCTGATATGAGCAGTGTTCCAGAGGATCATCTTGATGAAAACACTGCACAGATTTCTGCATCTCACAGAGATAGCGGACACATCTGTAGGTCCAATTATGACCGCATTTGCTACAGCAATATTATTTTTGGTATTTTGCTATCAGCCATTGAGGTTGGAAGCTGCTTCCAGTCGCCTACATAAAATTGTAATTCTCAACGTCAATGTCTGTTTTAATTAACTATTTGTCACTCTATATAGCTAATCTAGCCCACTTCATTAGGATTTGTTCATAAGGTGATTTGGAGATTAGTTAGAATGCACAGCACTATGCTTGGGTTGATCCAGTTCCCCACTAGTGACAGGTTGTTGTTGGAGAGATAAGGGGCTCTAATTCGCTAGCAGTGGTTTGTAGAGACTTGCATCGAAGTGGTTCCCCACAGTTTAGCTGAACGCTGGGATGAAAACATTCCATCAACCTGTGGGTCATTTCAGACCAGTTATGCTATGGGTGGGTGGTTGTAGTAGCACAAGTAAGCCACACACTTTCTCTTCTTCCCCTCGACTGCACTCCTGTGCTACAACCAGAGATCTGTGTAATGAAGAGATTGTCATGTCCCTGCCTGAAAAACCACATTCGGCCTAGAAGACAACAAGTTAAGAGCTGCATAAGCCAATAAAAATCCATTGGGCTTATGCGGGACAGATTTTGACTGGAGATAACCATCCTGCTTGACCTCTAGCTCTCTGCGGCAGCATTAATGTTACTTTTTTTACATGAATCATTCACTCATAATTATATCTTCTGACTAAAATTTGTTTTGGTAGATAATTTCAGCAGAGTGATGATTGAAGCTTTTTACCAAAAAGACAGTGGGCTGTACTGTAATTCAACATTGTGTAGAGAGAATGTCGAGAGTTTGATTAATAGATAAAGGAAAGAAAACAATGATTCATAATTATTCAATTACACTATTGCTATTGGGTAAAGTAGAACTACTACCTGAATGAGAAATTGGAATATAGAGTAATATATATATAGTATCTGGACTGAAGTCGTAAACACTTTAGCTAAATACATATCTGTTATTATGTTATTGGCAGGTAATGGGTCACTTCTATTCCAGTTAGTCAGTTGCAAAGAAAAACCTGTCCTTATGTTTGTGAGTTGGGAATCTTCCCAAATGAATATAGCCAACGCAGTGCAGGTGCAATTCCCAGAAAAAAAACATCCCGTGCAGGACTTATGGATTGGCTAGTGGGCAGGAACAACTGTTAACTCTCAGGCCCATCCTTCTCAACAGAATGGCTCTCTATAGGCTGACAAATGTCATGTGACTAGGAATTACATCATGCAACATTAACAGGCATCGTCATGGTAACAGTGACATCATCAGACGATCTCCCGTGACTTTCTGATAGCACAGCATAGCAGCATGCTGAAGATCATTCCAAACACCTGGGGAATAGATGGAACAAAGCAGAGAAAATCACCAGTTATTTGTTGTCGTGAAGTTGTCTGACTGTCTATGTAAGTGTGTGGTCCTTGATCAGCAAGTTAACTACATTTAGATTGCAACTACACTATTTTCCAGAACACCCAGGTGGTATGGCTTATTTATCTCCATCAGCACCAAAGTACCATTATTAGAGACTTGATACTGGCCTAATAGATGATAAAAATATAAAATCTCTAAGCAATGCTTTTAAGGAGTGTAAAATAAATCTTTTTTAAATGAGAAAGAATGCAATAACAATAGTCCAAAACTAGATATTTGTCCATAATAATTTAAAATATCAGAGATAAGTATGTGTTGCTTGTTTGGCAATGTGTGTGTGTCTCAGTGTTACCATGACTACTCCAATAGCAATGCCCACTCCTCCAATGATGTGCAGCTTTGAGTTAAACACTTCATCGATAGCATCAGGACAGCTCTGTTGAAAACACACAGTAAGGAGCATGTAGAGACATGAAAGTTGGAACCGAAATTAAACGAAAAGTCAGAGCAGGGCATTACCTTTGTTATAAGGCTATCCAGGTCATCCCTTGGGGGGCAGGTGTCTTTGGCAGAATCCACAACGGTACCTGTCGGCCCACAGCAGTCCAACTGGAATGCACACACAGTAGAATACAATGCTGCTTCATTCGTCAGATTTTTATCCGAAATTATTCTGCTCCCAATCCCCTAGATCAGACTAATACCACGAGCTACGTGATTACCCCAGTCTACCACGAGCTACGTGATTACCCCAGTCTACCACAAGCTACGTGATTACCCCAGTCTACCACAAGCTACGTGATTACCCCAGTCTACCACAAGCTACGTGATTACCCCAGTCTACCACAAGCTACATGATTACCCCAGTCTACCACGAGCTACGTGATTACCCCAGTCTGTATGAGGCGGAGCGTGTCTCTCAGTGTTTCTTGTGGAGACTCCTCATAGTTCTTGTAGGTCTGGATGTAGAACTCAGTGATGTCATCCACCACCTGTACGACAAGGGGTACAATGCAAAGCAGGGGCATGGTTACAATGTAATACAAAGCAGGGGCAGGGTTACAATAAGTAACAGATGGAACACATAGAAAAGTCAAAAGATGTTTATTTGAAACAAAACCGTAGATGTAACAGGTTTAAGAACCTTGCTTTGGTTGGAGAAACCCCAGAATCCAGCAGCGACCTCAATGGCGAATATAATGATAATGAAGAAGAAGAACTGCAAGAGACATGAAAATATAAGATTAGATCTTTATATAATAGGGTAAACATACAACAGGCACACTTTCTGACAGCACAACTGAACAATTAGTCACTGCCAGAATATGTGCATGGACTAGAGATGGCACAAAGCAAAGAGTGGAGCGCAGTGGAGTGGCATTGAAGAGTAGCCTCAGGATAAATTATAGTAATAAAAATCACTATAGCTCTGTGTTCTCCCCAAATAATTAAATGCCCCTGTGCTCATTAATAGGCCTTTTAAGAACTGCCTGTATAAATGTATCTGGTTAAGGTGATATACACAATCAAAACAGTGAACAAACAATTAGCAAATCATCCAGTCCGTGTGGTGTAGCGGGCAAAGTCGCTGTGTTGCAGGACAAACTACGTTATGACGGTCAGTGTGTTGAGCCTGACTATGAGTTCTCCAACTTTCCCTGAACCTCCAGCACGAGGCTCCCAGGATTTGGGATAGATAAGCCGAATTCGCCTTTGGCTAAGCCACACCCTAGAATGTAGATTGACCAATCACAGCGCAGCCAAGAACGAGCTCCCACTGAGGTCCGACACTTTTTTACAGCGCTCCATTGACTTTAACACAGCCGTCTTATATTTTTGGTCTCAGCAGGCTATTCCCGTCGTAGTTTTATAAAAAATATGGTTAAACGTTATGCCTTGGATATTTGTAACACAGATACGCGTTTCCCAGAGAGGTTGGAGGGGGGTGTCTGTTTTTTTCCCTTTCCAAAACCGAAGTCAAATCCTGACAAGTGTCAGCTAAAGTTAACGTTACCTAGCATACTGGTTGTTGATACGCTAGCACACGCTGCCAATAAATACAACGTTTCTCGCTTAGTCCGTTTGCTTTGTAATAACGATTATAGAAGTGAATAGAGACCTACCCAGCTTTGCATGAACAGTGTTGCTCCTTGATATTGTTAGTCCCAGCCTCTGTCTCGATTAGTAGGATATGCGGTGGTTCATTTTTTGACTGTGACCGGTGTGCTTTTGCCTCTATGGATGGATGCCTTGTTGTTCATTGCATTTTGTATGTCTTGAATATAGCCTTCGAACGCATATTGCAGCCCCTTTTGCCTAATCCTATGAGAAAATTTATTTGCTGCTTTATAAAAGTTTGATCGAATTTCAGCAGGAAGAGCTGTCACAGCAAAAACCAAACCAGAGCACAGATGAAGTTGTCCGACGTAGCAACAGTAACTAAGGGGGGCGTGGCTTAGCCAAAGGTGAATTATCTACCTTACCACGTCGCTCTTCAGCGACTCCTTGTGTGCAGATCAGGTGCTTGTAAGTTCAATCACGGTAGTTGGTGAGTGTAATCACCCCGCACTTTAATATACTAGTAATTAATTTAAAAATGTTGACTTTCAGGTTGATTATGTTGTTTTCACTTGTGTTACTTATTATGCCTGCTATTAAAAAAATGCTATTTGGCATTTTAAATAAATGTTTTCAATGTCAATAAAGCCCTTTAAATTACAATTGAGTTGAGAGAGAGAAATTATGGCACCATAGTCAATCAGTAAAGCTCAAGCTCAATGTACTGTCTGAGCTTATTTATTTACATTACACCGCAATACAAATGATTATGCAAATTGGAACTAAGTGTCATAAACATTAAATAATTCGTTTTTCCAATCAAAATCATGGATGGTATTGTGTCTCCGGGCTATTTGGATCACTGAAATCAATCTCAGATACCTGTGACAATTAGTTTGCCAGGTGAGCCCAATTAAAGGAAAACTACTTAAGAAGGATGTTCCACATTATTAAGCAGGCCACAAGTTTCAAGCAATATGGGAATGAAAAAGGATCTCTCTGCTGCGGAAAAGCGTCAAATAGTGCAATGCCTTGGACAGGGTATGAAAACATTATATTTCAAAAAAAGGTAAGCGTGATCATCGTACTGGGAAGAGATTTGTGGCTGATTCAGATCACAGATGGGTTTGTGCAGATAAAGTCATAATGAGGAAGGTTACTGCCAGACAAATTCATTGGATTAAGAGAGCAACTGCTAAAATGCCATTACAAAGCAGCAAACAGGTATTTGAAGCTCCTGGTGCCTCTGGAGTCCCACGAACCTCAAGGTGTAGAATCCTACAGAGGCTTGCAATTGTGCATAAACCTACTATTCGGCCACCCCTAACCAATGCTCACAAGCAGAAATGGTTGCAGTGGGCCCAGAAATACATGAAAACTAATTTTCAAACAGTTTTTTTACTGATGAGTGCTGTGCAACCCTGGATGATCCAGATGGATGGAGTAGTGGATGGTTGGTGGATGGCCACCATGACCCAATAAGGCTGCGATGTCAGCAAGGAGGTGGCAGAGTCATGTTTTGGGACAGAACCATGGAGAGAGAGCTGGTAGGCCCCTTTAGGGTCCCTGAAGGTGTGAAAATGACCTCTGCAAAGTATATAGTTTCTGACTGAACACTTTGTTCCATGGTACAAAAAGAAGAACCGTGCTTTCCATAGCAAAATCATCTTCATGCATGACAATGCACCATCTCATGCTGCAAAGAATACCTCTGTGTCATTGGCTGCTATGGGCATATATAATAGAAAAACTCATGGTCTGGCCCCCATCCGCCCCTGACCTCAACCCCATTGAGAACCTTTGGAGCATCCTCAAGCAGAAGATCTATGAGGGTAGGAGGCAGTTTGCATCAAAACAGCAGCTCTGGGAGGCTATTCTGAAATCCTGCAAAGAAATTCAAGCAGAAACTCTCCATAAACTCACAAGTTCAATGGATGCAAGAATTTTGAAGGTGAAATCAAAGAAGGGGTCCTATATTAACATGCAACTTGCCCTGTTAAGATGTGTTTGATTGAAATAGCTTTTGATTTCAGTAAATATGACCTCCTAATGCTGCAAATTCAACAAATGAACATTTTCAGTGTTTTACAACCTATAAAACGTTTTGAAACTCTGTTGTGTTGGAACAAAGCATTTGATTTTTTTTTTTAAAATACTGTTTTCATTGGGTAGTTTCTTGAAAATGATACTTTCATTTGCATCGACTATTTGGGAAAATCAATGTAAAATATAATTTGAATAATAAATTCAAATTCAAATTGATAATTGTTTTTATTTTGTACCTGCACATTGTCAAACCCTGTTTGATTTCATATTGTTTACTGTTAATTTATCTTGCTTTGGCAATGTAAACATTTGTTTACCATTATAATAACGCAAATTGAATTGAAAATGTATTTTAATTGACTGACGGAGAGATTGAACGAAAGATAGACAGAGTTCTGGCCTTGAATGAGTTATACAGCGTGACAGAAATAGACCAGCCCCTATGAACTCACCAGTCCCAGCATGAATGGAGACTCTCTAATCGCTCCACAGCATCCCAGGAACCCCACCACCATCATCAACGCTCCTGCTACGATCAAGATATAGACACCTACACAAACATACACACAAACACACACACACACAAATTTAGATACTGTATAATTTATTTAGCTCCCCTCCTAATTTCCTCTAATCCTGCCTTGTCGGCAGCTCCTCAACTCCTTGGCCACGTCACCCAGCCACCGATTCTTTTCGCACTACGAATCCAACAACACGAAAGCCTTTAGTCAGATTATGCACAATATGATAACGTTCACTATTTATACTTCCGTGATTGAATCGACAGGCGGCCGATCTGGACACAAGGTGTCACTGGAGAGCGACGTGGCAGGATAGATAATCTGATTTACCTAACCTAAATCCTAGGCAGCGCTATGCGAATTTGCGCTGCCTCGTGCAGGAGGCCCAGGGAAAGTCAGAACCCATTGTCAGGCTCGAACCAGTGACAATCATGATGTAGACTGTCGTGTAATGCAGTGACTCTATGCCACACGGACTCCCCATAGTATTCTATGTTATCAGTAATACTATTGTGTTCAGTGTTATTATAATAATAAATAATAATCACACTCTCTTGTTTTTATATATTTTTTCAGCATTGTCCAGGAGAAATGTTACAATTGTGTTCTAGCATGGTTTGGAACTACATCTACATTCACACCAACACTAACATGATTACAGACCCTGCAGTGATATTTGATATATCATTTCTGTATGTGATACCCTGGTAGGAAGCAATGCTCTATAAAAATATGCATTGTTAAAGCTTTTATGTTTTTGCTTCCTTGTGCCAATAACTTAAGTCAAGCTTAGGTACATTATTTTTTTGTGTATTAGTTTGGGCTTTGTCATGCAAACTGCATGTGGAGTGGTTTGATTATTTAATGAGTAGCACTGTTCAGATAACCTGGAATCACCACACTATTTCTGTGGCAGGAAACTTCTGAAAAGCTGGTATGGGGAAAAACATGGTGTGTATGTTTTTACATAAACATAACAAAAAATCTAAGCAGTTATTTTCCAAGCTTCTCTGGTCTGTGTGCTTATGGATTATTTATTTTTCCTTTCATCTCAACAATGTCATGGAAGAAAAACTTGTTTTTGAAACGAAAAATGAAAATCAAATAATGGCCTCTGTTTTATTCTGGAAATCCAAGGCTCGAATTGGCAGAACACTAAATGCTTAGTTTTCCATTTTTGTAATCCACAGTTTATCAAAACATTATAACATTACTAGACATTTAAGTATGAATTCACTTGTTTTTTTTCCTGTCTTCAAATGAAAAAACAAAACAAAAAGGTGCTTTCAATTTTAGTTGGAAGATATTATAATTACCATAAACCAAAGAGCAATCATTGTCAAACTAAATACATTTTTAAAATAATAATTGTAGTAGGCGGCATTTCTCATTAATTTTCATTTTTGAGGATCAATCTAATTGGCCAAATGCAGATCCTGTCTAACCTAGCCTTCAAAATAAAAGTTGAATGTGTTTGCAAGAAGTCTTTCTGTTAGTCTAGTTGCAGACTGTAATAACAAACAGACCTAAAGCCAAATTAGATTGGTAAAATGTTAATAGTTCTACAGGGAGTTGTTTCAACATTTCTAATGCCTAGTCAATAAAAATTATTTATTTATTCATAAAGAATGTTTTACTAGTGGCTGTTGTCCAAGTATTTGTTGAAGTTGTTTTGTTCCACTGCCACCAGGAAGATAAGACAGAGTTCAGACTTAGGCTATGATTAGAAATGACAAAAACATTTTCTATTTGATTTACAACCAACTATGATACAATTACTGTGATGGCCAACTCCTGCCCTGCTGATATTTTGTGTCAGATTTGGAACTCTGTTGAAGTTATAAAATCATCAAACAGCCCTGTGTTTTAGGCTGTTGTGGACACTGAGTCACTTTAATAATAGCCTTAGTAATATCATTAGTAAGTCTCCATGCCTACATTTGGTTGATAAAAAACTTTATCATTTTGTTTTAAGAGTAAAAATGTATTTGAGTGTCACTGTCATTATTGGTAGGCTATATAATATGCTATACATACAGTATACAGACTTCACGTTCATTCTAAACTTCAGTGGAGTGGGAACGATGTAGCTCCGGGACAGCAGTAACAAGCAACTACTAAGAGTTTGGTCAGATCCAATGCAGTTCCACCTCAAATACCATCAAAACACCAGCAAAGCAGGAATCTGCCATTATCAATTAACCAGGGGTGTGATTTGCAAAGGACAAAAAAGCAGGAAAATATATGGCGCACCTACCATAACGCAGCGACAGCCCCCCCCACACACTTTGCATATTGTAGGGCCCTATGAAATCAGTTTTATTTTTTGGCCAATTCCATTTTATTTCTTTTTTAAATTCCCTGACTTCCATTTAATTTCTTCCAAATTCCCTGATTTCCATCTTATTTCTGTGATTCTACTGTTTAATCAGTGGTTCCCAAATGTTTTTGGTTACTGTACAACCAGGGGTCCTAGTATCCATGGTTGGGAAACACTACCCAGGCAAAAGTCGTTTGCTCAACTACTTTTTTCACCCACCAGCAACTAAACAACTATTTGGACATAAGTTGAATTCAGAAGCCCGCAGACAAACGTAAAATATAGAGAATACTGCTGTACAGTTTGCACTTGCATTGCCAGAACGCTACATTTACTTTCCATATGATCAAAGTAATTATATCTAGACAGGCAGAAGCAGGCTATTTCACGAAATGTGAATAAGTATTTATTTGTCATGTTAATAACATTATTTCTTCTTACAGAAGAATCTATCCAACTAAAAGAGTAGACAAAGATTCTCAGAAATCAAAGAAAAGTGGAACAATGACAAACATATTTATAAACATTATTTTACAAAGTTGTATCAAGCGCAATCGTGTAGACAAAGCCGTTTAACATTCAGCAGCAGTCCCACTAGTTTGACCCTGCTCTCCCGGAGTGAAAGAGCTGCCTGGTTAGCAAGACCGTCAGAAAATTACTTCAGGTGAATAAACATAGTAGCCTACACCTAGTTATATGCATTTGGATACGTGATTGAATGGAGAAAAACAAGCGTTGTCTGATTGGAAAATTTGGAATAGAGTAAATACCGTTGTTTATAGCTGTCAGCGATCAAGCGCATTACTACGTTTGAACGATATGATGGAGCGGTAGAAAAACACACTGCATAGTCTATAGACTGCAAATTAACTTCCATATTTGCTGCCTTTTTGATTATGAGAAACTCACTGAGTTGTTAATATTACGGGACAATATTTGGATTATAGAAAAAACATATAGCCTATATTGCTGAATTCCACGTAAATGTTAGCCTGGAAAAATCCAGACCCAAATCCGGAGGATATAAGGGTCTGGGATCTAGTAATGAAAATGACCCAGCTCGAGGGGCGGCACCAAGTATGCATTTGAAAATCCCACTGTACGCAATTGGATATAACTACGACCTATCACCAGTTATTTTTCCGCTAAGTACCTATGGCGGAGCTAACTGGTAGATTAAACTCTTGCAAAAACAGCAAAAACGTCCTTCCTAAAAAGGAACAATTCGAGCACCGTCTTCTGTCCCTCTTTTACACAAAAAGCCAAGTCTAACTCGTTCATTGTAGTCGCCAAAGCCGTTTTAAACAACTGGTGTTATTACGATCTTACAACGTTTACTGATGACTTCGAGGTCGCAGCGCTGTCGTCATCTGTTTAACACGCTTCTGGCACGCCTATATCAGATACACCGATGGGATTGGTGCAGCTCAGCTACAAGGGCATAGTTAATGAGCAGAATTACTCGGTGCCAGAGTAACTTGCTGAGCAAATTCAAATTGTGTTCTCGCAAGAACTCTGGATTTCCAGGGTACATAAATGTCTGAATTCCGCGTTAATGTCTGGATTCCGCGGTTCCATCCGCGTTCTCCGCATTGCGCAAAACATAGGTCCTTATAGGTCCCTATGTTTGTTAGTGTTTTACCATAGCGCCCTAGTCTTGGTGTCACGTACATTCCTACAGAATTTATTATACTTGTCAAAACGAAATTGGAACTCCACTATGTCTCTTTACATTTATTTGTTCCGTTGTCGGCTTCAGCTAAGATATTGAACACATAACCTTCCACAACTTAAAACTTTAATCAATTTCTTTATTGCACAATATGAACAAATAGATGCAATATAAAAACAACTAGAAAACAAACATTTACAGTAGTTAGTTAATATGGTCGGCTTGAAGGTAAAGCAAGAGGAGAAGGAGGACTGGGAAGTGCAGTAGGTGTATCTAAGATGACTAGTATGCACAGGAGCTGGAATAGTAAAACGCGGAGAAAGTAGCAGTAGTAGTAGAAGCAGTAGCATTAGTAGCAGTATTAGTGGTACTAGTAGTAGTAGCGGTATTAGCGGTATCACTGCTAGGCCTGTCGCAATAAGTCAATTAATTGCATGATAAATAAAAATGAGCTCAAACATTTTTTTTTAATTACCATTTGCATGCTTGTTTGTTTTCCTCTTCTCTCTCTCTACCAAAAATACTTTATTGTTTTGGTTGTGTGTGGTTATTAATTTCCATTTAATTTATTGTTTTTGATTGTGTTTGGTTATTATTCCAGTGCATTTTGTTAACAGAGACTGAGAGTCCATTGTTTTTTGTTTTTGGGTGTTTTGTTAATTTATTGTGGATATTTAAAATGTTTTCTAGTAACAGTGTTAAATATTCTTTAGAAATAAAAGTTTGTTGATCTTTGAAAAGGTGTACCTGCATAAGTATGCCATTATCATTATATTAAATGAAAAGGGTCTCAGAACGACAATATTATCGTTTATTACAATAGTTTCTGAGACAATTTATTGTCCAGCAAAATTTGTTATCGTGACAGGCCGATTCACTGCTTCAATCTCTCTTTTCAAGATATTGGATGTAGTATACCCCAGTGCCATCCGTTTTGTTACCAATGCCCCATACAAAACCCACCACTGCAACCTCTACTCTACATAACCTTTACATATTTAATTAATTATATAGCTAGTGAATTGTAACCAAATGCAATTGTATTGTCTGTTAAGAAACATTGGCCCTCATTTATCACTCCAATTCGAGCGTACAAATGAACAGGTGTTGATAAATCAGACAGGTTGAATTCAATCGTAATTTAAATACGATTGAGGTCGCAGTTGCAGGGCAACCGCTTGGTTTTATTTGGAAGCGTAAAATCAGGCATCGATTGTTCAAGTAAAATGCGGTGTTGAGGTTACTGCTACAGTAATTGAAACCGATTAACGAGAACCTGAAGTGCATTTAAATAAATAAAAATATTTTCACTGCACATTCCACGTTGTATTTATTTAAGGTGCTTTCTTACCCAAGATATATTAAAAGCGCAGAATAAGATCCTGTCTACTCAGTTGTGGCCACTGATCTTCATTGAATGGCACCGTTCTCCAGCGCAATATCGTGAAGAACCCTGCATGCCATAATTATGTTGCAGGCCGCCTCTGGGGTGTATATTCCCCCCCCCCACCTAGCTTACCCAAGACAGAGCCACCTGCCATTGAGCAAACCTAAACATCACTCTATTGTGGTTCGTGTGCGCGCACTGTTGAACCTGCCCTCCTGCTTGTTTGGGGATTTGCAAGCGGTGTTAGGTACTCAGTCAGGGCATAACCTGTCACCAGGAGGAATCACATTTAACCGTTTCACCAAAGAACTATGTAGAACTATGTAGAACTATTATAATAATTGTACAAGGGCGTAACTCACCGAGGAGATGATACGCAGTGTGCCCTTTTGTAGCCTTGTATCATCGCTGCTGTTAAAAAAAAAAAAAGAGTCTTGTGCCCCACCCGGCTATCATATTCAGAACAAACATCCTGGCATCATGATCTGAACGTTGATTGAATTAAAGTTTTTGCGATTGGTAAATGTGTAATCATTTAAAAAAGGGGGAAAAATATACCACTTAATAGCAATGTGCTGCATACAATAAATTCCTAATTCTGAAATGTAATTTGCAATATGGGGTAGTTGCGATGCACACACATTCATCAATCATTGCTGGTTCAACAATTCACTGAACCGGGTGGTTATACCATGAACACCATTAGTCACACTAGAGATATTGCATACACGAGGTCAGACCAGACGTGAGATTTTATCGCAGCCTACGATCACGTTCAAATTGATAAATACCTTGCTTTGCGTAGGAATCGGCGTACACCTGTTTTAAGTCGTATGCATGTTTCATAAATGAGGGCCAATAAGAGCATGTGATAGCAACTTATAATTTAACATGTTTTATTAAAAACGGTAACAAATATGTTGTACACACAATTTGATTGAAGATAGTCAGTGTCTCATGTGAAAACATGATTACATTTTAAAGACATTCAATAGTCTGTTTTATCCAACAAAAGACAAATTTTAGGACTAGTTATGCAATGAATTAACAATGATTATTGTAATGAATTACGAGGGCTATTATTATGAAACGGAAAATCAGAGTTTATGTTGCCAGCATAATACAGTGTTGCCAGGCAAATGGTTCTTGCCAACTCTATGTGTCTACACTTACTAGAATACTTTGATTAGTTGGTGGAAGTAATTATACATGAAAGAGCACATTAAAAAAAACACAATGTAGCTTTAAAGAATAAATAAAAATAAAAAAATAAAGGATGTATGTATATTTTGTTGTTTTGTGTAAAAACATGTAAACCATGATGAATAAAGATTTTCATTGCATATTGTCAAGACCCCAGGGCTCCTGGACCAGTGTGCAATGTTTGGGGGTCATACAAACAAGTCAACATCAAAATACTGCACCCATTTCTCACAATATTTCTATGTTTTTGAAATCCCAGCTATTTTTCCCTTTCAAAAATAGTTGATGTTGTGCAGGAGGATGTCCTAAATCAATGCAGAGTTGTTATTTTGTAATTTTCACTTCCTACTTCCAGTCTGTAATGTGTTTAGTAAAAAATGACTATCTACAAAACATGACTAACTTTAAAGCGCCAAAGCTCCGGCTGTGTTTAACGCACAGGGATGGGGAACACTCTAGAGCTTTGAAGGAATTTAATTGTGGGAAGCCAAAATCATGATCGTCATTAAATTAATTAGTTGTGCAGCCCTAAGAAGCAGTATTATCAGTAGCAATAGCATTATTATTAGTAGTAGCATTATTATTAGTAGTAGCAGTAGTAGTATTTTTTGCAGTGGTAGTATTATTAGCAGTAATAGCAGTATTAGTATTAGTAGTATTAGTATTAGTAGTAGCAGTATTAGTATTATCAGTAGCAGTATTATCAGTAGCAGTATTATCAGTAGCAGTATTATTAGCAGTAGTAGCAGTATTATTACTCAACTCAACTCAACTTTAACTTTATTGTCACATAATTACAAGTATACACAAGTAATCAGTGAAATTAGCCATCAACCCGTCCAAACAACAACATCACCGGGTAGACAGGACAGGAAGACAGGAATTAGAAAAACAATACAGCATTACATGAGGAAAGATGAGGGGAAAAAAAAAGAGAGCCCCATATTATGCCCCTTCAGGGGTACAGTGTGGTAACCTGAAAAAAAGTTTGCAGTAGTAGCAGTATTATCAGCAGAAGTAGCAGTATTATTATTAGTAGTAGCAGTATTATTATTAGTAGTAGCAGTATTATTATTAGTAGTAGCAGTATTATTATAAGTAGTAGCAGTATTATTATTAGTAGTAGCAGCAGTAGTAGTAGTAACAGCCTACTCATCTGAATCAAAGTTGGTTTGGTGTCTGTAGCTTAAGGGTTTCAAGAGCTACTTACGATGCAATACGCACCAATCATCAAAGTTTGTTTATAAACCTTTAATAAAACTGTAGGTAAGGACAGTCTTATACCTTGTAAGTTATTCATCATTAACCCATGTTAATTTAGGCAATATCTTGATGTTTATAATTGCAAAAGTAAACATAGGATCAAAGATCTAAATAGTAGCAACTCGGTTGGACCATACTGAACATTTTGACATTGGTTCAGCACTGATCATCATGTAGGAGTGAGGTGCCAAAATATTCAACATTTAATAATCAATGGAGAGCTCATTTAATTATTGTTATAATAACAAAAGTATAAATCACATTAAATCAACTTTCTCAAGCAACCTGAGTGAGACCGGGTGGTACGTGTGTTGGTCTCGTATCAATCACTTAAATCGTTTAAGCGGTAGAGCGTAGCAAATAAATTTAATAATAATAATAATAATAATAATAATAATAATAACTATGTACAAAATCTTTAGATATGCTTGCCTGCCAAACTTCGAAAAACATGAAACTTAAAAAACTTTCGAACCTGTGCTTATATACAGTAGATGGTGTCTGATCTTAGTTTTGGAGATTTTCTCAGATCCTTCAGATTCTTTGGCCACACAAACCGTCCTCCTCATCACTGTTTGTGGGTCAATATAGACACACCTCTTCCAGGCTGATTGTTAACATCTTCAGTTGCTTTAACCTATATGTAATTTTTGCCTTGTTTGTGGAAATGGGCCTTTTTAACCATTGAGCTGTTGTCTTCTTGACTTCCTGATTTATGCAGCTCAACAACCTTGTCACACATCATTACTATGTTCTTGGTGCTTTCCCCTAATGATTGCTAGAAATTTGCCCTGTGCATCATGGTACATTCCCATAGTGATGGCTGGAAATTTGGCCTGTGTGTCACCTCATATTTCTATTCCTGTCACAATCTCCCTTATGATGATCTGATTATGATATTTCTCCTCAGTTTAAGTGTATTCTCATTTCTTTCATGTGTGCATAGTTATGATTTTTCTGCTCCCTCAGTTCATATGACAATGTCACATGTTATTCATTTACCAATGGTGTCTTTAGTGGTCGGTGATTATCTCATGTATCCTGGAGTCTAGTGTTTGTTATTTTTATATACATACCTGTGTTTCAGCCCCTCATGGCAGTTCTTTTTTGCACAAGTATTTTTGTAATAACACTGTTTATTTCAACATTCCTTTGTGAGTGTCTCCTTCACTCCACACACTTTCAGATCCATGGAAAGTAGCTGTTACAATCCCAGTGAAACAGGACGTCATGGGTTAACACTTAAATGTTTCTACCCACTCAGGTGAAATGAATAACCCAAAATGTCAACATGCTAATTTTGCGCTGCCTTGAAGGAGGTCCGAGGAAAGTCAGAGAATCCATGGTCAGATTGATTTTATTGGTTGCATATGAAATGCCACTGGCACTTCAGTAGACACCCAAAGAATATGTAAACACAATAGCATACAGGTAATAATTACATAACCAATTGGTGGCAATATTGATTTGAATCAAACAATCTGTCTTTCGGATGCAACGTTATACGGTTGTCCTGACGCTCTGGTCATTAAAAACATCCAATTGTGCTTATGGTAAGTATAAAACTGTCAACCCCGGTGTTGTGGTTAAATTCCCAACCAGGCCTCATAACAATCAAGGCCACCTAGTAATCTCCCTCATTCCTAATTGGCATATACACTCACCAGCCATTTCATTAGGTACACCTGTTCAACTACTTATTAAATGTAAATCAGCCAATTATGTGGCAGCAAGTCAATGCATTAAGCATCTAGACATGGTCAAGACAATCTGCTGAAGTTTAAACCAAGCATCATAATGGGGCTTTGAAAGTGGCATGTTTGTTGGTGCCAGACAGGCTGGTTTGAGTATTTCAGCAAGTGCTGATCTACTTTGATTTTCCAGCACAATCATCTCTAGAGTTTACAGAGAATGATCCAGTGAGCGGCAGTTCTCTGGGTTAACATGCTGTGTTGTTGGCAAGGTCAGAGGAAACTGGTTAGACTAGCTCCAGCTTTTAGAAAGTCAACATTAACTTGAATAACCACTTTACAACCAAGGTCTGCAGAAGAGCATCTCTGAACACACAACACATTGAACATTGAAGCAGATGTGCTACAACAGCAGAAGACCACACAGGGTGACACTTCGTCAGCTAGGAACAGGAAACTGAGGCTACACGAGCGCACCAAAATTGGACAAAAACGTTGGCTGGCAGGGTCAGAATTCGAACAACGTGAAAGCATGGATCCATCCTGCCTTGTAACAAAGGTTCAGGCTGGTAGTGTAATATGGTAGTGTAGACACACTTTGTGCCCCTTAGTACCAATTGAGCATTGTTTGGATGTCATATCCTGAGTAATGTTGCTGACCATGACCATCCCTTTATATCCAGTGTATCCATCTTCTAATGGCTACTTCCATCAGGAAAACGCGCCATGTCACAAAGCTCCATCATCTCAAACTGGTTTCTTGAACATGAAAGTTAGTTCACTGTATTCAAATAGTCTCCACAGTCACCAGATCTAAATCCAATTGAGCACCTTTAGGATGTGGTGGAACGGGAGATTCGCATCATGGATGTTCAGACAAATCTCCAGCAACTACATGATGCAATAATGGACCAAATTGTCTGAGGAATGTTTCCAGCATCTATCGAAATCTATGCCACGAAAGACGTAAATATGCCTTCTGCAATTTTAGGTGATTATTATAACTATTTAGGTCTCTAGGTATTAAAGAATGTGAATTTAGGCACCCTAGAGCTAAAACAGGTCACTGCTCGGGACTTATTTCCCTGAGGTGTCTAGGTTCATATTTTCTCTTGTTCTGCTGTGTGTAGAGCTTGTCCTCACTCTGCAAACTCATTAGACTTCACTGTATAGCTCGGGTTTGATTGACCGCTCTATCAATGGGACTTCCCCTATGTTAGCAAATAATAAGTCACACATTTGTTAGGAATTCCCTGCCAGGAGCTCGAAAGGGGAATGCCTGCAATGGCCAAGAAACGCTTTCAGGTTTCAAGCTATCTACGGTGGGATGATGATTCTACTTAGATTGTGCATATAATATAGACAATATACTACACATCCAGAATAAAATGAGGGGGGCTAAAAATAGTTTTACAATTACGAACATCGTGGACTCTATGTTTAGGGCAGCTGTAATCAAAATTATTAAACCCCCATTGCAAATCGAGTGTATCGTCCAAATGAAGACTATCAGCTTTTTGCGACGATCAAATCAAACAGCAATTGAAATAACTCAAAACAACTAATGCTTCAAGTGGTTTCCCCAAATCCAACTGAAAATGCATCTCATAAGTTTTTTTTTCTTTACATATTGAGCCTTGAAATTGGCAGAATGAAAAATAGGCCATTATTTTATTTTGGCTTTTAGTTTTACAAAATTTCTAAGATAAAAGGAAATGGACCATGTCTGTTGGAGTTGGCTAGTAGTTAAATAAACAGTTACTTGATTGGAAAATGTATTTATGTAGATATATTTGATCATACTTAAAGATGCCTTCTGCAATTTTAGGGGATATTTATGCCTATTTTGGTCTCTGGGTTTAACAAGATGTGAATATAGGCATTGTCGGGCTAAAACGAGTCCCAGCCCGGGACTTAGTTTATTTCTCTTAAGTGTCTAGGTTTGTGTTTTCTCTCTTGTTGTACTGTGTCTATAGAGGTAGTGCCCATCCTGCAAACACATTAAACATCACCGTATAGCTTTCGTTTGACTGACAGCTTTGTCAACGGTACTTCCTCTACTTTAGCAAAGCATCACTGACTCTACTTAAAAATTGTGCATAATATAAACAATATACTACACATCCGTATTAAAGTGGGGGGCCTAAAAATTGTTTTGCAATTACAAAAATCAAAGACTCTAGCTTTAATTTAAATATAATTGCTCATATTCAAATATGATATCATAAAAATTGTTATTTTAAAATCATAAACAAATTATTTTTACTGAGACTCTTTTCATCATATTTAGCATGCTAATTCATTGCAGCCTGTGGTGAAATGGTTAAATGAGTAGTTGTGGTGTACATAGATGTGTGTGTAAATAATTGTGTGTTTGCAAGGACTTTTGCATTAATTACCTGTGAGGAAGACGTAGGGAGAGTCAGGTCCTTCAAACAGCCCTTTTGTTTTTGGGTCTAGCCTCAACCACAACCCTACAGCCAGCACTCCTGTACCTGCAAGCTAATATAAATAAAAACATGAGACAAAATGTTAGATGTCACACACCACATGCATGCATAATCAATGTACATTTCACAGGGCACATGTCGGTTGCTGGGACTTAATGGCGCGAGCAATAATCTGAAATAATGTGTTCTTTACGACTTTCAAGAAAATGCACAGTAGTTCTTTCAACAGTGCTTATACATTATTAGCCGCAGATTTCTGCGTGCATTTTTAAATAATTTAAATAGACTATGACCTCATCACTAAAAGGTTTTAATCTCAGCAGCAAGTACTTGTTTTCAATTTCTGAATCTGCACAGAGATCCAAAATATCAATTTGTCACTGACGGAAATGCATTCTCCACAAACAATCCTAACCTATTGTACATGGGATTGTTTATCATTGCTGATGATTTCCAGAATGTTCTATCACCTTTCAGATGGATTTGAATCACTATGAGCATCATTCCTTTAGAGTGAAATGTCCTATTGCCTGATTTGACATCTTGTGCTAGTGTTGTAGGAGCCCCACGTATGATTGGTACCAAGTGTACAGTACAGCACATTTGGTTTTATAAATTCCATGATCTGGGATTGTGAACTCAGACCACACAATGATTGTCTGAAAATGAATTAAAGAATGCTCAAAGATACAATGAATTGATATGTATTTCCCTAGATTGATTCTAATGCAGAGTATAAATACAGTGGCATATAGAGCACATATACTTGAGAAAAAAGGACAAAGAATACTGTTGCACTTGCTATATTATTGTGGTATTACCATTTCCAGCTTATATTACAGATCTAGCCCATTTGAAAAAATGATTTGCTCATCACAAAGATCTGTCTGCCTTGTATGTAATGTTATTGGTATATTTCATGTTCTGTAGGAGGTTTTTTGGTATTTTGTGTGAACCCCAGGAAGAGTAGCAGAGTATTTTGGCAATCTTGTAATCCTAATACATTTTTATTTTACTAGTCCCAGAATCCAATAATGCGTCTTCAGAATTGTATTCCGAGATACAGACAAACCTAGCTGTCATGATTCTCACAACAATAACATTGGAGTACTCTTATCTCAAAGTGATCATTTGATATTTTATTAATATATGTTTCTGTGTGTGAGGGTATGTTAGTTCACTGACTCAAACAAACACAGAGGAGAAACATGACATCATTGGCCTGACTGATTCATCCAGCCTCAAATTTACTGAAGATCTACCACCAGATCCTCCATACCTCCATGCAGACAAGAAACCACAGGATCACCACCCACACATCAAATTTCCTCATACTGCCTCTTCTTTCAAATTAACCATTAACTTCAGTCGCCAAGGACAACAGAACTCAGCTCCTGTGTGTGTGTGTGTGTGTGTGTGTGTGTGTGTGTGTGTGTGTGTGTGTGTGTGTGTGTGTGTGTGTGTGTGTGTGTGTGTGTGTGTGTGT
>JACXGM010004207.1:0-17270 GCA_016801145.1 Umbra pygmaea | reverse complement strand
TTCAGAACGAGTGGCCTAGTTAGAGGAAGTGAACATTCACCACAGACACACAGAATCCTTAACCGAAATATGATTTAAAACCTCAATGTAAAATGTTTAAAACTCTTTTAAACCTAAACTCTAGGTAAAACGTTGCCAACATAATCTACTGTTATTGTTTTAATATACTTGAGGCCATTTTTGGTCACTACCAGGTTAGACAACCTGTGTACAAACACAAATAGTATGTAAACTTACCCAAAAGAAAAAGTTGAAGATAAACATGATATACTTCACACACTGAATCCCACCGGTCATTGCCATGATGTTACTATAATCTGTGAGTTACACAGCAGCAACTAACTATTTCACAATTATCCTTTTCCCCACAGCCACCTTGAAGAGTTACAGAAGTAAAGTGAGAGAAATAGAAATGAACAAGGACGTTCACGGCACGGAACGCCACGCCTGAGTCACATGATCAGACTGGTTAAGTGTGTTTGCCTGCACTTGTTTATAACAAGTTTGAACAGACAACAGCTAACCAGATTAACTCAGCGCGAAATGATTAATGTGTTGATAAGTAGACCAACCCAGAATAAATTGATGACACTATTTCCAACGCTTGATCATTCCGAACTCTGCCATATGGTGTATTTAACAGCCCAGTTGTTTACTCATTTCCGAAATATAATGAATATACTCTGTGAATGATTAAATAAATATAGCATGCGAATGAATTGGTCTATTCTGTTAAACGTTGCGTCTGTCTTGTGACCATATCATATATCTTGTGAATGAGTGACGCGGTCCGTTTGGTGTTGCTGTTCGACCACAGGAGGGCAACAATAACAAAAAATACACTGCTCAAAATAATTAAGGGAACACTCAAATCACACATCGGGTCTCGATGACGAAACATATTAAAGTTCAAAATCTTTACTGTAAATTTTGTAATTCGTTGAGAACAAAATGATGTAACAACGCACAATAGAAAACAAAATCATCAACCGATTGAGGGCTGCATGCACACAGGTGACATTGATTCACAATCATGTATGCTTCCTAACTGGAGTCTGGACAGATTGATATCAATGACATTATACAAGATGGACGAAACCTTGCCATTCATTGGAGAGAACGTGAAGCCGAGCGTACTGCGCAACCTCAAGCTGAGCATGATGACGTAGATGTGACGTGGGCAACGTCTATGTAAGTTGGAATTCTTATCTTAGCCATGCCAAAAGAAATATGAATCATGCCCAATTGCCTCTTGCAGAGAAAGAAGAGCGTGAGTAGCAGTTGTCCATGAGCGTAGGAGCAGGAGCAGGAGCAACTTTTAGTAAATATTCAGATCAATTATTTTGTCATTTTGACTGTATGCCTCCAAGTCCCCCGATCGCCTGCGAGCTTCTCCTGGACTTTACAGTAATTTCTCTACTGTGCAACAGTAAGTGACACAATAGTTAGCATATTTTCATAAAAACCACTGCTACGGGGCCATAATGTAAGATACAAGGTAATGGAGCATTTTATACATTGTCCTGTTTCTTTAGAAATTAACAATGGACAAATAGAGTATTTAAACACTTCGGATGTAAATTTATTCACTGTCAAAGTGACCCCTAAAATGAATGGAATGAATGGAATGCTAATGTAAGGTGATAGCCAGGTAGCATCAGAATCCACCCAGAGCTGCTTCAACTTTCAGATGTAAGCCTTCCCCCTTGATTGATATCCCTGAAGTTTCATTGACGTGATATATTGTGTTCCCTTCATTTTTTTGACCAGTGTATTTATAATTCGACATCTATAATTATATATAGTATATTCTAACGAGAGATAGAGAGATCAGACACATTTTATTCTGGTTTATTGATGCATGTCTTTTTTGTACATAAAATACAGAAATATATATATTTTTTACATTTAAAGGTGACATTTCATGCACTGCATTACACTTTTAGCAGCGTGAACAAAGTGCATCGTATACCAGTCTTTGAAAGATGTAGAAATGCTGCCCTCTAAATTGGGTGTTTTATTAACAAAAAGAGAACTGTGAGGAGAGGAGGTGAGGGAAAAATGTAACTCAAATAAACCACCTTGGAGGGTTTTCACCAGTGACAGCTGAGCGTACTGCGCAGCCTCAAGCTGAGCGAGATGATGTAGACGTGACGAGCAACGTCTCTGAAAATTGTAATTGTTATCTTAGCCGTGCCAAGAGAAATGTGAATCTTTCAGAATCTTGCCTCCTGCAGGGGAAGGAGAGCAGGAGTAGGAGTTATCCATGAGCGTAAGATCAGGAGCAAGTATTCTGATTAATTATTTTGTTTATGCCTCCACGTCCCCCTGATTGCCTGCAAGCTTCTCCTGGATTATACGGTAGTTTCTCTACTGTGCGACAGTAAGTTGCGTAGTTATGACACAATAGTTAGCATATTTTCACAAAAACGGCTGATACGGGGCCATAATATGAGATACAAGGTAATGGAGCTTTTTATACATTGTCCTGATTCTTCAGAAATAAACAATGAACAAATAGAGTCTTTAAATCTTCGAATGAAAATTTATTAGCTGTCCAAGTGGCCCCTAAAATGAATGGAATGGATTGCTAATGTAAAGTGGTACCCAGTTATGCCGCGTTCCATTTGTACTCGGAGGTCGGAAATTCTGAGTTCCTAGTCAGAATTTTACTGGAACGACCACCCAAGTGGGAAATTCCTAGTCGCGAAGTCGGAGATATTTCACTACCCCCAAGTTTATTTTCCAAGATGGCAGCACCCTGTATCAACAGTAAATGAAAGTTGTTGTTACTGTTAATTTTTAGTAATCATTTTATTTGTTTTTCACAAATTGCCGTACACACAGTACTGTCCAACTGTTGTGTCTGGACATGTTGCTACGGCGTTAGAAGGCGTGAAAACACACCAAATTGCGTTTTATCAACTGGTTTTGCTAAAAATGGCTAACATGACTAGTTGTATGGCTTGTATGGCTGACTTGTTTTCCCACTTTGGTAACTGGAATGCGATCAACTTGTTTTACTTAGGTGTGACGTCATTCCCAGTTCTGACCTCCCACTTCCGAGCCATATGGAACGCAGCATTAGCATCAGAATCCACTCAGGGATGCTTCAACTTCCGGGTCTAAGCCTTCCCCCTTGTTTTTTTCCAAATCCGGGCGAGCTTCATCTCTGAATTTATTGGCGGGTCACAACCATACACTTAGGTTCATATCACCACCTACTGTACCGGAGTGTGTAACATCATGGGTTCACATACTTAGGGTTACTAAATTATAACCTATGATCAAATCCTGTACGTTTAAGAAAAAGAGAGCTTTACACTGTTACACATTGTCTCATTCATTCCTAAAATCTAAGGTCCAGCCCCTTCTTAACTCATATATCTTGTCACGCAGAATGAATCTCAGAATCATATTTGCTCCAATCCAAAATGCCATTCCCAACATTTTCGGGAACATTGCAAACCTCACATTTATTAGATACATACTTAGCTATTGAATAAATAGTCAATCTTAATCCAGAAAAAAACACTTCCTCTCTTCTACATCAAATCAAATCACTTTATTCATCTTCAAGGGGTAATTAAATAACACAAAGACCAGCATATTCCATCACATACCAATAAAACAAATAAATAAATAAATAGTAATATATAAAGGGAGAAAGGGAATGGGATGAGATCATCAATCATCAGTCTACGGAGTGTTGTAGTGCAGTCAAAAGATTTGGAAGGTGGGGGAGGACTGGGAGTTTAGGAGCTGGACAACCCTGGGGACAAAGGTCACCTTCTTGCTCTGGGTCCTACAGCCTTAACAGCATCTGCGCCTTGAGGGGAGCCACTCAAACATCAAAAACATGATGTGATCACAAAGGATCCTATAGGCAATCTTCAAGGTCTGCTGTTTGCATAGGGGAGACAGAGCTCTCAGGGAGTGTCCAACACTTCTGGAACAGACTTTAACAGTATATAGTATGTAAATGTATACAGTTCCTGTTTTGAAGACTAATGGAGTAAAACCAGCAAGTGAAGGAAAAGGTTATCACGCTTTCAATAAATGAGTAGTAAAATGTGGTTAGGAGGTCTTTGCTTACATCAAATGATCTTAGTTTCCTAGCAAGTACTACTGCTGATGGGTTGTAGAGGAGGGAAGAAAGGACACATCCTTGTGGCGAACCCGTTGATGTGATCCAGAAATCTGAAAAGGTGATGTTAATCAGTACCCTCTGTGTCCTATTGGTGAGAAAGTCTATAATCCACAAGGTAAAATGATGATCCAAACGAAAACAGGTGATGAGCTTCTCTGCCAGGATATGTGGCTGCATGGTGTTAAATGCCGACGAAATGTCAGCAAACAGAAGTCTAGCTAGTGAATTGGGGGTTTACAGATGTTTGTGGATATTGTGAAAATTTTAGCATTGTGCCCACCCAATATGCAAATTGGATTGAATCCATCATTGGATCTGTTACCTTGGTGATATAGTCCTTTATGACTCTCCATGGCCTTCATTACCAGGGAGGTTAGGGCCACAGGCCTGAAGTCTTTCAGGACTTTGGTAGTACCCTTATTGGGTATTATTACCAAAGTCCTGAAACACTGCAACAGGTGTTGAAATACACCCCCCAATTGCTCAGCACAGTGCCTAAGGGTCCGCCCACAGATATTGTCTGGGTCTGGCGCCTTAATACTGTATATTGACTCCCTTTGATATGAAGTGTCCCACTTCTTCTGCCACAAATCCCAGTCACTACCTTTTCTAATTAACGACTTGGCCTCTACTTTTTCAAAGGGAACTTTCAACATGACATCATAAGACAATGTCAGCACTCTTTTTGCCCTTTCATCCACCTTCTCATTCCCCTTTACACCAACATGTGCAAGAACCCAACAACATTGTACATCAACTCCAGTTCTAATCAGTCTCATTAACAACATAAATATTTCTAGCAACAAATTGTTTCTTTCTAAATCAAACTATGAACTGTCGCAGTAGAGTCTGAACAAATGCCAACTTTTGTCATAGGTTTGGCTTGTGTGATGAAGGCAGGGATTCCAATGCAGACAGACTTGTTCTTCTATTTAATCTGAATGTAAATACACACGATAACCATGGGAGGAACTAAGAAAACAAAGGAATCGAAACTGCACAACAGATATATACTGTATATACAGCTACTACGCTCTAACATAGACGCGAATGCTACATATACGGAGCGTACGCCTGGTTCAACAAGACCTACGTTAGTACTTCTCCACCATAATACATCAAAGGAACCATAACAGGAGTTTCCACTGTCAATGATGCACACCGCCTTCTCTGACACCAAAGATTATATAGCCGTACTAATTGCTAAACCCTAACAGATGTACAGGCAGCCCCAGCAGACTCAGATGGCGAGGCAGCCCCGGCAGACTCCGGTGGCGAGGCAGCCCCGGCAGACTCCGGTGGCGAGGCAGCCCCGGCAGACTCCGGTGGCAAGGCAGATCTGGCAGACTCCGGTGGCGAGGCAGCCCCGGCAGACTCCGGTTGCGAGGCAGCCCCAGCAGACTCTGGTGGCAAGGCAGCCCCGGCAGACTCCGGTGGCGAGGCAGCCCTCAGCCTTTCCATCAGCTGCTGGACTAGCTCCTCTAGGCACCCCGAGGGAGGAGATGGAAGTAGCTCCTCCAGCCACTCAGAGGGAGGAGGTGGGAGTAGCTCCTCCAGCCACTATGAGAGAATAGGTGGGATTAGCTCCTCCAGTCACTCCAGTGGAGGAGGCAGTAGTAGCTCCTCCAACCACTCCGCCAGTGGCCGTGATGGTGGTTTAACCAGCCGGGGCACCCCGCTGTCCCACATGTCAGCAGGAGGTAGATCATCAGCCCTGGCTTTTGTTCCAGGGAACTTTCTTGGGGAGACTCCGGTAGTATGACACATTATTCTGTCAAAAGTTTGGCTTGTGTGATGAACGCAGGGAAACCAATGCAGGGGGACTTGTTCTTCAATTTAATCAGAACGTAAATACACACGATAACCATGGGAGGAACTAACAAAACAAAGGACTCAGAACTGCACAATGGATATATATATACAGCTACTCTGCTCTAACGCGGCATAGAAGCGAATGCTACATATACAGAGCATACATTTGGTTCAACAAGACCTACGTTAGTACCTCTCCACCATAATACATCACAGGAACCATATCAGGAGTTTCCACTCTCAATTTGGAACCCTAACAGGTGTACAGGTAATCAAACACACTCATGCATAATGATCTACCCTGATTACCCAGCTATATAACTTGGTATCTGGAAGGCGGAGCGCCAAACATAATCAACTCAAAAATGGGCACAACAGAAAACACCCACATTCAAATAACATAAATCAGGTTAGTCTTATGTCATGACTCCTGACAAGTCCCTGGGAAGTCGTGACAACTCTCTCTGGCCTCACCTCTTCTATCCATTCTAACCCTAAAATTATAGCAACTATTTCTGCTGTAAATACAGATAAAATCTCATTGATTCTTTTAAACATCTACATCAAATTCAGGTATGTATGCACCTGTTCCTACATGTCCACTCCCTGGATTTTTCGATCCATCAGTAAACAGTTGCATGTAAATACAATAGGTTCTCTTAACATAATCAGCAACCAAGAAACCAACATTATCCACATGTCTTTCACTCCAGCGTCTCTTCTTCTCCACAAGCTGTAAGTCCACATGGGTCGCCAGAAACAACTCAGGAAAACCATACAGTATTCGATCCATAATCAACATTATTCGTCAGCCACTGCATTAACAGTTCACCCAAAGCCTTTACGTTCACACAGATGAGTATATTCCCAGCAATCACTCAGAACCATCATTATAGGTTGTTCCTCTCTAGATCCCTTCAACTTCACCCAATATGCCAGTGACAACTGTGAACATCTCAACTATAATGGTAATTCATCAGCTTCCACCAATAGAGCATTAGTAGGGGTTGTCCTAACAGTATGCTGTATACTGAGTCGTAAAGCTCTGAACTGCATTCTATCCCGTTTTCCCAAAACACTTTTGGCAGCTGCTCCATACACCATGCAACCATAATCAATACATGATTTCATTAATGTCCTATAAATATCCAGCAGGGATTGTTTTTCAGCACAATAATGCTATCCAGATACTTATCTCATGAGATTCAGAACATTTTTACACTTTGTTTCAACTTGAGTCCTCCATACACACTTCTCATCTAACCATAATCCTAGATATTTGAACTCAGCTTCTTTTTCCAGACTCAGTCCATACACTGTAAAATGCACATCCTCAATCTGTCTCTTCCGGGTAAAGAACATATATCACGGTTTTGCAACAGACATTTTAATCCCCATTTATATGACCATCTTTCGACCTACAGTATAGCACGCTGAATATCAGTAGTCACATGTCCAATGTAAAGAGTAATTTTAAAATGTAATTTTTCCATTGGTTATGCATTTTGTCTAAATGACTTCCACTATGAACACTTGCAAACTTTTTACCCAGAAGATCGGCTTTCTCCTTATTTGTAATAACCATATATTCTCCATCTATCAACACTGGAAATTTAGCACATTTTCTTTTCCCAACCATCTTTTTACTCATCGACCATATAACTCTCAATTGAACTTCTCTACCAATGGAGGAGCAGAATGTCCTCCAGTGTTCTTGGATGACTTAATTATTTTCTGTGCCATAGCCCTCTTTCTTTGATAGTCTATCAGGTTCTCCTGACTCAAGTGCTTTCTCAACATTTGGAATGCACAATTTCTATCCTTTATAGCAGGGGTTTCCAACCCTCTCCTCGGGACCCCCAGACATGCCAAGTTTTTATTTTAACCATAAACTAGCACACCTGCCTCAATTAGTCAACTACATATTTGTCACATCCTGCCCTTGTTGGGTAGGATGTGTCTGTTATTGCTGTTATTTGTGTTACTTTTTGCCCCTTCCTAGTGTTTGGTATTCTTGTTTATTGATTCCTAGCCCCCCCCCCATGATATTTCTGTGTATTTGCATTCCCTGTTGTCTCCCCTAGCCACGCCTCTCTTCTTGGTCTGGGCGATCTGCTCCTGGGTCTTGCTTGTTAGAGTACTCCTGTATCAGCTTGATTAGTTTACGTGCTACAGCCTTGTGTCATTAATGTTTTCACCTCTCTATATAATGTGCCCAGACCAAGAGGAGAGTTGTTGGTGCATTGTGGGTTACCACCCCGTCACTGTGTGTTTCCTGAGTTTTACGTGAGTTTCGAGTATTCCAAGTGTTTCATTTAGTGAGTTAGTCTTTTGTTTCTGCATTCCCTAGTTACTTGTTGTCTAGGTTTCTTTTGTTTATAGTGTCCGTGCCGCTACAAGAGCACGAGGGATATTTGTTTGTACCATGTGTTTTCCCTGCGGGTTACTAGTTTGTGTTATCTTTTTTGGGACTACTAATAAATATCCCATGCCTCGCTCTCGTTATACCGCCTCCGGTCTCTCTTCCTCAATCTCCACCACACATCATGACAGAATGCTCCAACCAGTACGAGGGATTACGAGATCGGTTACGGAGAGTTTTTCTGTGACTCTCGGTGGTATGTGTTTGGGTGAGGCGCAGGCTGCGTGCTCTCTCTCTTCCCGCGTCGTGGCGAGAGAGCAGCCTGAGGAGCGTTTTCATCTCACTTCGAGGTGGGATGTCAGTAGCTCTGAGGAGGAGGTTTGGCACAGGAGGCATCTGGAGGCATGGCTGGAGACCAGGCGTTTTCGTCGGCTGGACCGGGAGGAGCCGTTGTATGGAGAGCGCCTCCGACAGTTCCTTCTGAAAGGCCAACAGGAAGGCATGCGCTTTGTCCCGTTCCCGGGAGAGGGAGGTACAACACCACTGCTTCTTCCACCGCCGACCCAGATGGACTCTATACAAGTCATTAGGGGTTCTCAGTTTCCTGCCTCAGTAGCCAGTTCTTCTAGCATCCCTTACTCTCCCAGCTTCCAGGCTAGCAACCCCGTTAGCTTCCAGGCTAGCAACTCTGTTAGCTCCCAGGCTAGCAACTCTGTTAGCTTCCAGGCTAGCAATCCCGTTAGCTTCCTGGCTAGCAACCCCGTTAGCTTCCAGGCTAGCAACCCCGTTAGTTTCCAGGCTAGCAACCCCATTAGCTCCCAGGCTAGCAACTCCGTTAGCTCCCAGGCTAGCAACTCCGTTAGCTCCCAGGCTAGCAACTCCGTTAGCTCCCAGGCTAGCAACCCCGTTACCTCCCAGGCTAGCAACCCCGTTAGCTCCCAGGCTAGCAACCCCGTTAGCTCCCAGGCTAGCAACCCCGTTAGCTCCCAGGCTAGCAACCCCGTTAGCTCCCAGGCTAGCAACTCCGTTAGCTTCCAGGCTAGCAACCCCGTTAGCTTCCAGGATAGCAACCCTGTTAGCTTCCAGGCCAGCAACTTTGATACCTCCCAAGCTAGTCCCCTTCCTTGCGTCCAGGCTAGTATTAGCTCCCAGGCTACCCTTAAGGCCATTAGGGCACCAGCCAAGGCCCCTAGGGCACCCTAGGGCACCAGCCAAGGCCCCTAACCCTTCAGTTCAGGGACCTAGTCCCCATAATAGTACCCCCGGTCGAGGTGTTAGGGCACCCCGTTCCAAGATGACCGACCACTCCAAGATGGCCAACCACTCCAAGATGGCCGACCATTCCAAGACGGCCTCCCGTCTGCCTCCCAAGAGGGCCGACTCGCCTCTGCCTGCTCCACGCCGGGCCCCGCCTGTGCCTGCTCCACGCCGGGCCCCGCCTCTGCCTGCTCCACGCCGGGCCCTGCCTCTGCCTGCTCCTGTGCTCCCTGCTCTACTGCCGGCAGGGCTCCCAGAACCCCTGCTGCCAGGGCTCCCAGAACCCCTGCTGCCAGGGTTCCCAGAACCCCTGCCTTCAGGTCTCCCAGAACCCCTGCTGCCGGAGGCCCCTGACTCCCTGCTGCCGGAGGCCCCTGACTCCCTGCTGCCGGAGGCCCCTGACTCCCTGCTGCCGGAGGCCCCTGACTCCCTGCTGCCGGAGGCCCCTGACTCCCTGCTGCCGGAGGCCCCTGACTCCCTGCTGCCGGAGGCCCCTGACTCCCTGCTGCCGGAGGCCCCTGACTCCCTGCTGCCGGGGCCCCCTGACTCCCTGCTGCCGGAGGCCCCTGACTCCCTGCTGCCGGGGCCCCCTGATTCCCTGCTGCCGGGGCCCCCTGATTCCCTGCTGCCGGGGCCCCCTGACTCCCTGCTGCCGGAGGCCCCTGACTCCCTGCTGCCGGAGGCCCCTGACTCCCTGCTGCCGAGGCCCCTGACTCCCTGCTGCCGGGGCCCCCTGACTCCCTGCTGCCGGGGCCCCCTGACTTTTGTTTATAGTGTCTGTGCCGCTACAAGAGCACGAGGGATATTTGTTTGTACCGTGTGTTTTTCCTGCCAGGTACTAGTTTGTGTTACCTTTTTGGGGATTACTAATACATATCCCATATCTCGCTCTCGTTATACCGCCTCCAGTCTCTCTCCCTCAATCTCCACCACACATCATGACAATATTAAGCCTTTGGTTAATTGAATCAGCTGAGTCATTTCAGGGTTAAAACATAAAAATGGCCTGTCTGGGGGTCCCGAGAAGAGGTTTGGGTCCCGAGAAGAGGGTTGGAAGAGCAGGGTTGAGGTAGAGCGCGAGTATATGGACATGTCCCGCTAAGCGAGAGATGCGTTTGTGAAGTGAGTATTTGCGTGAAAACAAATGGTCATAAATAAGTTCAATTGCTTTTTGTCCATTATATTTTTTATAAAAAAAGCCATCTGCATGGTTTCCAAACATTTCTCTGCCAACAAGGAGAATGCCAGCTTGCAAATCTTCAAGAACACAGTCTGTCTGCGAGGTGGTGTTCAAATTGTTGAAATAATAATGCAGACTTATTTTCCAAATTGAATACATTCTCAATCAGCGGAGGATGTCAGATTAAGAATATATAATTGATAGAGCCATGCTGTTATGAATTTAGAAGTCTGCATTGACAACCTGGATGTGCCCTCTCCCCAGCACTACCAATAAACACCAAAAGGATCAGGTAAAGGGAGTTCACACCTAAACAGTCATCAATTGTAATGAAGAGTCAAATGTATTCCTTATCGTCAATGGTTATTTATGATCTCCTTTACCTGGTCATAGGTTTTAATTAAAACTTCCCAAAATGGATGAACCCAGACTTTTGACAATGGTGAACATCTGACACAAAATGTGTTAGAGCAATATTAACACATTAATTGTGCTGTCCCTTATTTATAGTTTAAGAGTATGGTGATTTGTCTATGTGTCATTGGGGAAACATGCCTGGCGCCTTTTGTGAGTTACACCTGTTCAACTGCTCATTGATTCAAATAACAACTCATTACAACCAAGATATGCAGAAGAGCATCTCTGAATGCCCAACACAGAAAAGACCACACCGGGTGCCCCTCATGTCAGCTAAGTACAGGAAACTGCGACTACAATTTGCACAGGCCCACAAAAATTGGACAATAGAATATTAGAAAAACTTTGCCTGGTCTGATGAGTCTCGATTTCTGGTGCAACATTCAGATTCAAAAACATCCTCTGTGGGGGAAGGAGCCAGAGCTTGTGCGAGAGGTGGAGTAATACCAGTTGGATCTGGTCGGGCTTACCTCTACGCACAGTCTCGTGTTCTGGAACCGTACTCCTGGATAGGGGTTGGACCCTATTCTTTGGAGTTGCCTAGGGTGAGAGGCGCTGTGCGGGTGTGGGGATACTCACAAACCCTCGGTTGAGTGCCACTGTGTTGGAGATTACCCCAGTGGACAAGAGGGTTACCTCCTTATGCTTAAGGGGGGTGGGGAGGAACTATGCCCATTGTTTGGAGACCCTGAATGGAGTCATGCATGGGGCTCCAGTAGGGGAATCCATTGTCAATGCCCACGTGGGCAATGATGGAGAAACCTGGAGAGGCATGACTGGGAGGAACGGCCTCCCTGATCTAAACCTGAGTGGTCATGTGTTATTAGACGTCTTTGTATGTAGTACCAGAGCACCCTAGGCCGAAGGCCGATTAATGATTTCGTCTGATCTGAGGCCTCATGATTTGGACACTCGAGTGAAGAGAGTGGCGGAGCTGTCAACTGATTACCATCTGGTGGTGAGTTGGATCAAAGGATGGGGGAGGAGGGGTCATTGTCAATTTCCCTGGCAGAGGTCACTTAGGTAGTCAATCAACTCCACAGTGGCAAAGCCCCGGGGACTTATGAGATCCATCTAGAAATGCTGAAAGCTTTGGGTGGGGAGGGGCTGTCTTGGTTGACATTGCTTGTCTTGGTTTCAACATTGCTTGGGAGTCTGGGACAGTGACAAAGGAGTGGCAGACTGGGGTGGTGGTTCCCCTGTTCAAAAAGGGGGACCACAGAGTGTGTTCCAATTATAGGGGTATCACACTTCTCAGCCTACCTGGTAAAGTCTACTCCAAGGTGCTGGAAAGGAGGGTTTGGCCGATAGTCAAACCTCTGATTAAAGAGGAACAATGCGGATTTCATCCTGGCCGTGGAACAACGGACCAGCTCTTTACTCTTGCAAGGATCCTGGAGAGGGGAGTATGCCTATCCAGTCTACATGTGTTTTGTGGATCTGGAGAAGGCGTATGACCGGGTACCCTGGGAGATAATGTGGGAGGTGCTGCGGGAGTATGGGGTGAGGGGGTCTCTACTTAGGGCCATCCAATCTCTGTACGCTCAAAGCAAGAGATGTGGCTGGGTTCTCTGCAGTAAGTCAGATTCGTTCCTGGTAGGGGTTGGCCTCTGCCAGGGCTGCGCTTTGTCACCAATCCTGTTCCTGATATTCATGTACAGGATATCGAGGCATAGTCATGGTGGGGTAGGGTTGCAGTTCGTTGGGCTGAGGATCTCACCACTGCTTTTTGCAGATGACGGCGTCCTGATGGCATCATCGGTCAGTGACCTTTAGCACTCACTGGATCGGTTGCAGTCAAGTGTGAAGCGACTGGGATTAGCACCTCTAAATCTGAGGCCATGATGCTCAGCAGGAAACCGGTGGATTGTATACTCCAGATAGGCAATGAGTCCTTACCCCAAGTGAAGGAGTTTCAGTACCTCAGGGTCTTGTTCGCGAGTAAGAGGACAATGGAGTGTGAGATTGGCCGGAGAATTGGAGCAGCTGGGGCGGTGTTGCATTCGCTTTACATTGTGATGAAAAGAAAGCTGAGCCAGAAGGCAATGCTCTCAATCTACCAGTCAATCTTCATTCCTACCCTCACCTATGGTCATGAAGGCTGGGTCCTGACTAAAAGAACAAGATTGCCTGTACAAGCGGCCGAAATGGGTTTTCTCTGGAAGGTGGCTGGCGACTCCCTTAGAGATAGGGTGAGAAGCTCAGTCATCTGGGAGGAACTCGGAGTAGAGTTGCTGCTCTTTTGCATAGAAAGGAGCCCGTACAGATGGTTCGGGCATCTCATAAGGATGCCCCCTGGGCGCTTCCCTAGGGAGGTATTCCAGGCACGTAGAGCTGGGAGGAGGCCTCTGGGAAGACCCAGGACTAGGTGGAGAGATTAAATCTCCACACTGGCCTGGGAATGCCTCGGGATCCCACAGTCAGAGCTGGTTAATGTGGTAAGGGAAAAGGAGGTTTGGGAGGCCCTGCTAGAGCTGCTGCGCCCGCGACCCGACTCCGGATAAGCAGTTGAAGATGAGATGAGATTTAGATGGTATGGTCAAAATTTGACATAAACCACATGAAAGCATTCCTGCCTTGAATCAATGGTTCAGGCTGGTGGTGGTGGTGGAATGGCTTTGAGAATATTTTCTTGGCACACCATGAGCTCCGTAGTAGCAATTTAGTACTATGATCTCGGACTTGTCTCGGACTCGCTGGTATTTGGACTTGGACTTGTCTCGGTCTCTGCCTCTGGTCTTGCCAAATATGGCTTTTGGTCTTGACCGAGTCCAGGTGTCTATTATGTTTATAATAATATTGGAGGGAAAGTGAAACACTGGCCACCTGACAACCAATCACACAATAGATTATCTTCACACGGTACGCCCTGCATCTGCATGCCCTGCTAACGTACAAATAATAACCTAAAATTATTGTCTTGATACTGTCATGAATAAGACTTTTTTTTCTGTCCTGACTCTGTGTTGACTTGGACTCAAACCTTTTTGGACTCAGTCTTGTCTTGGACTCTAACCTCTTTGGACTCTGTCTTGACTTGGTCTCGACTTGTCCTTGTCTTGGACTTGTCTTGGACTCGACAAAGGTGGTCTTGACTACAACCCCGGTTGCTACAGCCTACCTGAGTATTGTTGCTGACCATGTACATCCCTTTATGACCAAAGTGTACCCATCTTCTGATGGCTACTTCAAGCAGGATAACACAACATGTCACAAAGCTCACATCATCTTAAACTGGTTTCTCGAACATGACAATGAGTTTAATGTACTCAAATGGCCTCCACAGTCAACAGATCTCAATCCAATTGAGCACCTTTGGGATGTGGTGGAACGGGAGTTTTGCATCATTGATAAGTGGCTGACAAATCTGCAGTAACTGTGTGAAGCAATAATGTCAATATGGACCCAAATATTTGATCTTTGATCACCTTGTTGAATCTATGTCATGAAGAATTATGAAAGTTCTGAAGGCATAACTGTGTCCAACCCAGTACTAGGAAGGTGTACACAATGAGGTGGCCAGTGATTGTATCTATTCTGTAATTCCTTTAAAAAATGATGTTGATTGCTATTATTACTGTAGGCCCCCCATTCCAAGTACCTGCATTTATGAAAGAAAACCATTTTACTCTGACAGTCTACTGTCTGTCTATTTCTTTTTTTGTGTGATTTATTTTCTCCCTATTTTTGACCCCTCCCAATCAGTCTTGTCCAATTCCCACTGACCCTGCCTTGTCAGCAGCTCTGCAACTCCTTGGATAGATGCGGGATGGTGAGGGGGGCTCACATGGTTCATCCAACCACATGTTGCCAAGCTGGCCGATTCCTTCCGGACTGCTCAACTGACACGGAAGCCTTTACACTGCGTTCCAAATTATTATACAAATTATATTTTACACAGATTTTCCTAAATAGTCAATGCAAATGACAGTCAGTATAAAAGACATCAACAGGTTAGACTATAAGGTGAATTTCATTAAACAAACCACCCAATGAAAACAGTATTTATAAAAAACTCAAAATGCACTGTTCCAAATTATAATGCACAAGAGTTTCACGACATTTTATAGGTTGTAAAGAACTGAAAATGGTCATTTGTTGAATTTGCAGCATTATGAGCATTTCAGCATTTACTGAAATCAGAAGCTATTTCAATCAAACACATCTTAACAGAGCAAGTTACGTTAACATAGGACCCCTTCTTTGAAATCACCTTCACAATTCTTGCACCCATTGAACTTTGTTAGTTTTAATAGTTTTTGCTTGAATTTCTTTGCACAATGTCAGAATAGCCTCCCAGAGCTGCTGTTTTGATGCAAACTGCCTCCTACCCTCATAGGTCTCCTTCTTGAGGATGCTCCAAAGGTTCTCAATAGGGTTGAGGTCAGGGGAGGATGGGGGCCACACCATGAGTTTCTCTCCTTTTATGTCCATAGCAGCCAATGACACAGATGTATTCTTTGCAGCATGAGATGGTGCATTGTTATGCAATGAAGATGATTTTGCTACGGAAGGCACAGTTTTTCTTTTTATACCATGGAAGAAAGTGGTCAGTCAGAAACTCTATACTTTGCAGAGGTCATTTTCACATCTTCAGGGACCCTAAAGAGGCCTACCAGCTCTGCCCTACAAAGCAAAAAGGCAGTAACACAGAGTGCAGAAGTGAGAAAAATGACTTTAAAGTAATCCTGTGATCCAGCTAAGTAGTTGTAGCTAGATTATTGGACATATGGCTGTTTTTGTAACTTTATATTAGCTTATTCTTTGTACATATCAATCCTCATATTTAATTTGATATTTTACCCCTATTTTGCAGTTACTGTGTTCTTGCTTTGTATTACTTACCAAAAACGTGGCACCATACCAAGGAAAAAGGCAGTAACTACAGATTCTCCAAAAACTATTTTGCCAGAACTTGGTCTCTGGGTGTGTTAGATACACTGTATTTGAAATAATTAGAACCATTTGTTTTCCTGAACATGGATATACCAAAACCAAAACTAATTTGACCATTTTAGGTCAATACATTTTCCACCCGGAAAGCTGTTCTGGTGCTGAAACAGCTGCTTAAAGTCTCACATTGCTAAACTGTATCAAGGCCCAAATGGGGACACTATATTTTGAATAGGACCACATTATTATTTTTGAGTATTAGATTAATGTGTGTCTGGGGATGATTCTGTATCTGTAATGAATCTGCTATAGGCTACCTACAAATCGCATTAATGTTAAGGCATTGTAAAACAACTTTTCTTTTGAGCAATGTAGGCAAGTTAAACCCCAATTCAACAGAGCAAAACAAAATCATTTAGCAAAAGTGTTTCTAAGGCTTTTCAAAGTCTTATGATGATAACTAAGATAAACAAGTTGATGATTTTATATGGTGCAGTATCTGTTTCAGTAGGTTTATAAACACAAAGTACTGAATTAAATTAATACATGGGACAGATATTTCAAATTACTAAACATACATTTAATAATAAATAAATATATATAATAAAGATAATAATAATATTAATTGATGATTTTATGCTAAGGATGGCATAGCACACAAGCCATCTCTACCGAGCCTGTATCTCTCCAGTGCCACATCCCTGGTGCATAAAACGGACAACTTGGAATTTCAACTCGCTGGAAATCGCTGGATGTTATGGGATAGCCTGATGCCTTTAGAAGTTTTACCTCCGCCCAAAGTTCATCTTTTGGTGCTGTTTCTGTCTGTCTTTTCGTTAGTAAAATAATTCGAAAAGTACTGTTCGGATTACATTTTTTAGAAGGGTGAAATCGCAAATGTTAAAACCGTCTCGTGAGGATGCTGCGAAATCGGCTGTGGGTGTTCACCGTGGAAACAGTAACTTCACTGCGCAGCAACACGGTTCTTTTTTGTTAGGTAATGTCACATTTGAGGTGAGGTTTCCATGTTTAGTCTCTGTGATTCCCTCTGTATGTGTTGTTTTGCTGCCCTCTTGTGTCTAGTTTTGTCATAGGTTCATTTTTGATTATTGGTTGGGTAATTGTTAGTCACGGGTGGGTTGAGTTAGTAATTAGTATGTGTTTGTATATAGTCATGGTGTTCTCCCCTTGTCTCTTGT